>CAIGRB010141781.1:128407-158208 GCA_903798255.1 Fraxinus quadrangulata | reverse complement strand
AGATCTAGTGGCATGTCGCGATGATTGTGCATAGTATGGGACGGTGATGGTGATTCTTGTGATGGTTTTTTATGATGATGAGATGGTATGATGATGTTGTTTGTGTTTTTGGTGTGGAGATGACTATGTTGGCAGTTGTGTAGATTTTGTGGTGGCGGTGGTGATGATGGCAGGGTAACACGAATTTATCAACTTTTTAATTAAACAATTCATCAGTTTTTATCAAAAAATACTAAAAATTTAATTTTTAGCAAAATCAAATAGGGACTTGGTATTTCAACGCATTTTATGACACACAATAATATTCCTCTTTATGAATTGATTTATAAATTTACCGACTGGATTGTTAATTTTAAACCTCAAAAATATTTAATATTTAATATTTTTATAGTGCCTTAAGTTTACAAATTTGCAAATTAGTATCCAAACTTGTCAAATTTGCAACCGTGTTTCTAAAACTTAAACAGCAACTTATGATCAAGCTCAAAATAATACCTCAAGCTTGAAATTACAAACATGCAACCTTTCTTAAAATATAGTTTGGTCCGTCAACTTTTAAAATACTACAATTATGTCCCAAAATTGATTTTCTGGCCCTTAAATGACTCATGTTACCAAAAACTTTTTACTTATGTTTGGTGTAGGTTAAAATCGAAATTCTAGTAAATTTTGATAAATTTTTTTTATTGAAATACGTGATTAAAATGTTATGAATCCGATAAATGTATGAATAAATTAAATATTGACTTTGAGTTGAGATTTTAATCCAAATCAAAAAAGGACTTTAAGTCCATTTAATCTTCAACCAAAAACTTATTTCCAAAATTTCCACTTGGTCCTTAAAAAGAATTTGAAGAATTTCAATTTAGCTCCAAAGTTTCAAAACTTTGCACTTAAGCGATATAGAAAATTTTGGATCATTACTTGGAGATGGAATACTAGATCGGAACCCGAAACATTCGCGGTTCAAATTACACTTTGAAATTATTAATATGGGTAGTTTATGGATAATGGAAGAAGAAAGGTAAAAGAAACCGGGACGTGGCTGGTTGTTGAGGTATGATAAAGGTAAGAAACTAGAATACAATAAGATATGAGAACGAATATTACCGAACAATTCAGATATCGATTTCGAAGATATAATGTAAGGGAAAGAGGGAAATTAAACAAGAAATCTCTCACAAACACAAGAATGAATTGAATAACAAGAAACTCTAAGTTTATTTAAGAACAACCGAAAATAAAAGCAACTAAACAAAGTCAAATATAGTCTTAATACGTAGAAAAACCTACCCCTATTAAAAACCAAATCGGGGCCAAATAAAAGGACACTTACAAATAATGCAATCGGGGTCCAACCCAGCTTAGGATCGTCCAAAGGATGCAGGGGCACAAGTCCCGACGTGCTCTCCAAGCCTAATTTTTAATAAGATATTTTTTTCCTATATATCAATTCGGTAGATTATTATTATTATTATTATTATTTTGTCTCCTTGACTGTCCTTGGGGGACTGACATACAACAACTTAACCCCTCTACTCTCTACAAGAGTGGTTGCCCTCTTCCTCTTTTCAGCTACGACTGCGCTTCTTCTCCTTGGCATGGTTGAGATCCTTTAGATATTCTAATGCTTACTTCTCTGTTGCATCAAGATCCAAAGCCACATTTTTCTTTTATAGAATTGGTCCGATTCAACTGGTTCTTGATATTTTTGCCTACCCTATCTGATCGTATTAAAGAATATATGTTGTTTTTGTTAACTATAAAGCAAGGGAAAGAAACACGTACTTATTTTTTGACAGGTGAAAAAAGAAAATAATGCAAAGACAATACATACTAAACTCATATAAAAACCAGATCGGCATGGTTCAATCAGGAAAATTGGGACCAAAATTGGTCCGACCAGACTTATAAAACCTTTCATTAAAAATCCTCGCCCCTTAAACCAGCGATTTCTGGAAAACTAGTGACTCGTTTCTGGTTTAACCAGTTAACCTATAAATGTATATTTTTTAAAACTCTTAAATGTATTTTTTTTGTAAAAGTATATTTTTTAATATTTCAAAATTATCGATTCGATCTCGGTTCAACCTTTTGATAATTGTTCCTTTCTTTTTTACGAGTTGATGGCATGATCGATTTTTAAAACATTGATAAAAATATAAGATTGGTTAGGTAAATCAGACAAAAAGGGTAGGAAACAAAATCTCAAGTCTCAGCTGGTCTACCAATGAGGACAGGCGAAAATGACAATTGCTGCAAATGCCAGTCCAGATGAACCGTGATGCACGTTCTTTTATATCTTGATCACTTATTAATAAAAATTATTTTAAATTTATCTAAAGTAAAATTTAATTACCTGTTCGGGGAATTAAATTATAGGAAAGAAAATGGTCAATTGTTAAAGGTCAAATGTTCAGACCGAAGCAAAACTCGAGTTGAACATGAAGTCAAATTAGTTAAATTATATTTTCAACTATAAAATACAAAAATTCTTTTGTCGTCTCATAAAAAATGATAATATAATAATTTTTTATTTTCTTGAAAAAAGTCGAGCAACTCGATCAATCACAATCAATCCATTACCCTTGCAAAGTTGGATCCATACGCGTAATTGGCCTCATTTCGAACACAAATGTGAGCCACATTTTGAAACCTACCAAATTGAGGTGGACCTCATTAGATATTTTGTGCCACGAGACGCATACACGCTACACATAAATAATAGAAAACAGAAATCTTGTCTTTTCAGACTTGTTCACATGCTAGCCCTGATTTTTATGGCATTATAAATATATTTGGAATATAATTTTACTATTTTATTTTGAATTATTTATTTTCTTAAATAGCTTTGCAGCTTGCCTTGTTTTAAGTCGAATTTAATTTGTTTGTAAAAAAAAACTTGACGGAGTTTTTCTACCTCTTAGGTGACCAAAAAATGTAAACTTAGTTAAATAATTATCTAGAATACAAAACTTGGTAAATGATCAGTGAGTTAAAATAGACTCTTCGTTCTCCACGTATTTGACTCGATGCATGTACCACTATTTTTTTCCAATGAATGACGATAATTGAGTGATTACGTAAATTTAATTTAAAACGATGAAATTAGTAGTACCTAAAATTAGAAACGTTTCGTATTGCAATTAAAATCCAATTACTTTTTCAGAGAGAAAAAAAAAAAAAAAGTTGTCAAAATTTAACATATATTGAAAGTAAACGTGAGACATGTTGGGTACAGTATACAATATTAAAAAAGACATGATGCAGCCACTGTCGGAAAGCGTTGTGGATATATATTTTGTTAGTGGAAAAAAAGTAACTTTTAACGTTTAGTAAAATAAATTGTTTAATCTAAACCAAAGTGGGAAGCACACCGACACTGTGAGTTGGTGTGGCCGTAGCAAGTTGAATGCAATTAGACTTGGGTTCGTCGTTGACTGGCTTGGTCAAACCTAACTTATTCATGCTTGAAAATTGATTAATTCAACTTTATGGAAATTGTTTTGAAGCCTCCACACTTTACATCCGTTGAACTTCTTTTGAAAACCTTTTTTTTTGGTAAATTCGTTAATTAATGTGGCACATCTAAGTCCGTTTCAAAGTTAACATGGAATAGAAATAGACGCACATATAATACACCAATGCAACTCATTTATGTTTAGTAACATGCTATATACGAGAACAATTCATGAATTTGGATTTGTATAACTCAAATGGTTGTGAATTGAATTGACAAATTTTACATAAATTTTTAACTCGTTCGATTTGAGCGTGTTGTCTTAGTGAGAATCTTGCCCATTTCTCAACTATGAGAATACATTTGTTATAATCATAGAAATTCAATAGAACACACACGGTATGTGGGCCCTGCAATTTCTTTTTTTAAATACACGATGCGACCCATGATTGTGAGTATTTTGTTGAATTTCTGTTGAAAATTTTCTGTACAAACGGAATTCTCCTTGTTACAAAATAAAAATAAATATTCTCAAAAATGTAACTAGCTATGTCAACGAGTCGAACAATGAAAATTCACTATGGCCAGCCGTTGGACTTGTCTATTTGTACAAAAAATATTTTTATTTTTCTTCATTTTAATAATACATTTTTCAATAAAATAATATTACACTTACTCTCAATTTTTTTTTTTAACAACATATTTTTAAAAAATCACTATTTCAAAAAATATATATTTTTTCCATAAATTTTAATTTAACGGAGATCAAATAGTTAAGGAAGTATTAATTAATTAATTTTTTCTTTTCTTTTCTCCATCCCACCCACCACCCTCTCTCTTTTGACCAGTGAAAAATAAAAAACTCTGTAGGCTGTATCATGTTATATCCATGTTTGCTAATCCAAACCGTTGATTGGACATCGAATCGACGGCTAGGATTAATCTTCAACCAACCCCCCATGTGACCTTTCGCCACCATTTTCCCTCCTTGTGCTCAGTGCTCCCCACCTACCCAAATCTTTATGTTACACGTTAATGCTACTCTATTTAAAGCCTCATACCTCACCAACAACATTTCAAGAGCTTCCAAACCCTCACACCACCCAATCGACCCCTAAAATCTATATATACACATCATTGCTCTTGTGTGTGACAAGTGTTAAATTTTTCTTCATAACAAATGGAAAGTGTATTGGAAAATCGGCACTCAAATGGCAAAGTGATGGGTTTTTGTGTGAAAGATCCATTGAACTGGAGAATGGCAGCTGAGTCTTTGAAGGGAAGTCATTTGGATGAGGTGAAACGAATGGTGGAGGAGTTTAGAAAGCCGGTGGTGAAGCTTGGCGGTGAAACCTTGACTATATCGCAGGTAGCGGCGATTGCTGCCCAGGATAATGCCGTCAAGGTGGAGCTGTCGGAGGCGTCGAGAGGCGGCGTTAAGGCCAGCAGTGACTGGGTGATGGAGAGTATGAATAAAGGGACTGATAGTTATGGTGTCACTACTGGTTTTGGTGCCACTTCACATAGGAGGACCAAGCAAGGGGGTGCCCTTCAGAAGGAACTTATTAGGTAAACAATATTTTCTTTCTTAAAAATCAACTTTTTTCTGCAATTTATGTTTATATTTTACTAAAAAGTAATTTTTAGTGACTGTTAAAAAGTAATTTATGTTCAATTTTTATATTTGAAAATTGGCTGTATACAGAATTGTTAATCAATTTCTTGGAGCAATTTTAATTTTCTATTTATCTGTATATGACAAACATAAAATCTCATTTCTTTAATTCAGGAAACGAAAAAAAAAAAAGATAAAGGGAGAATGACAAGCTAAACGAAAAATGGAATCCGAGTTCCCAAATCCCAGAATTTCATGGTTCTTGATTCTTTTATCCTTTCCTTAGCTTTGATCTACACTTGATGAGATTGATTTTACTTTAAGTTCGTGGACCATAATAGGAAATATGGTAGGTGAAGCAAAATGGGTTCAAATTTCTTGGCCACCTACCCATGTTTATGACCATAGTAGGAAATATGGTAGGTGAAGCATTACACATACACGTGGCAATACCTTAGTCTGTATTGGCTGCCACAAAACTGTTTTTTGTCCAAGCCCATCGAATGCTTGCCACTTGTGTACTTGTAATGTTATCTGTACGTTCTTCTGTACATGTAGCAAAGTTCTTTTCTCACCATCTTGAAAGCTTGTTTACACAGTTCAATCTTTAAGTTTCGATGAGACTAAACGGCCTAGTCGAATCCTAGCTATAAAAAGTGTTACGGTCAAGCTTCTCGGGTGGACACTTAGAACACTTGTTTTTCTTTGTAGTTTTGCCTTCACGGCTTGGACAGCTGGCAAGTTTTGACATTTGTTCTTATATTTTTATTTTCTTGAAGCTGATCTTCACTTGAAATACCCTTGAAATTGAAAAGTCCATTTTACAATCTCGTTCTTTCTGCTAATTAATGGGTTGTTTGAAAACTTATTATTATTATTATTTTTTTTTTCCCCTTGTTAAGAAAACTTGGTTTTTCTTTTATGTTAATAAGAAATTATTGTCTGTTTGAATTTATTGGCAGACACTGCATAAAATTCCGCAGTCATTAAATTGTGAAATTCTAATTATTGGCTCATTATGATTAAATATGACAGGTTCTTGAATGCTGGAATCTTTGGGAATGGAACAGAATCTTGTCACACACTGCCACAATCAGCAACAAGAGCAGCTATGCTTGTGAGAATCAACACCCTTCTTCAAGGATATTCTGGTATCAGATTCGAAATCTTGGAAGCTATAACCAAGTTTCTTAACCACAACATCACGCCATGCTTACCCCTCCGTGGCACAATCACAGCCTCGGGTGATCTTGTTCCGTTGTCCTACATCGCTGGTATGTTGACAGGGCGGCCTAATTCTAAGGCTGTTGGACCCACGGGAGAAACTCTAAATGCCGAGGAAGCTTTTAAACTTGCTGGTGTAGATGGAGGTTTTTTCGAGTTGCAGCCTAAGGAAGGCCTTGCACTAGTTAATGGAACGGCTGTTGGTTCTGGCTTGGCTTCAATTGTTCTTTTTGAAGCTAATGTACTCACAGTGTTTTCTGAAGTTCTATCAGCAATTTTTGCTGAAGTTATGAATGGGAAGCCTGAGTTCACTGACCATTTGACTCACAAACTAAAGCACCATCCTGGGCAGATCGAGGCTGCTGCTATAATGGAACATATTTTGGATGGTAGTTCTTATGTGAAGGCAGCTCAAAAGCTACATGAGATGGATCCCTTGCAGAAGCCAAAACAGGATCGTTATGCTCTCCGGACATCACCTCAGTGGCTCGGCCCACAAATAGAGGTCATTCGTTCAGCGACAAAGATGATCGAAAGGGAGATCAACTCGGTCAATGATAACCCCTTGATTGATGTTTCGAGGAACAAGGCATTGCACGGTGGTAATTTCCAGGGTACGCCTATTGGAGTCTCCATGGACAATACTAGATTGGCCATTGCATCAATTGGAAAGTTGTTGTTTGCTCAATTTTCCGAGCTTGTCAATGATTTCTACAACAATGGTTTGCCTTCCAATCTCTCTGGTGGACGGAACCCAAGTTTGGACTACGGTTTCAAAGGGGCTGAAATCGCCATGGCTTCATACTGTTCTGAGCTCCAATTTTTGGCGAATCCAGTCACAAATCACGTCCAAAGTGCCGAGCAGCACAACCAAGACGTTAATTCCCTGGGTTTAATCTCTTCTAGAAAGACAGCTGAAGCGGTAGATATCTTGAAACTCATGTCGTCTACATATTTGGTGGCTCTATGCCAAGCAATAGATTTGAGACACTTAGAGGAGAACCTTAGAAACACTGTCAAGAACACCGTAAGTCAAGTAGCTAAACGAACTCTAATAACTGGTGCCAATGGCGAACTTCATCCATCAAGGTTCTGTGAGAAGGATTTGCTTCGTGTGGTGGATCGTGAATACGTGTTTGCATATATCGACGACCCTTGCAGTGCAACTTACCCATTGATGCAAAAATTGAGAGAAGTCCTCGTTGAGCATGCACTTAAAAACAGCGAAAACGAGAAGAATGTTAGCACTTCAATTTTCCACAAGATTGAAGCTTTTGAAGATGAACTAAAGGCCCTTCTGCCTAAAGAAGTTGAGAGTTCAAGAGTGGCCTTGGAGAGCGGAAATCCGGCCATTCCGAACCAGATTAAGGAGTGCCGATCTTATCCCCTGTACAAATTTGTTAGAGAAGAGCTGGGAACGGAGTTGCTGACTGGAGAGAGTATAACATCCCCGGGAGAAGTGTTTGACAAGGTATTCACAGCAATGAGCAAGGGACTGATGATTGATCCATTATTGAAGTGCCTCGAGGGCTGGAATGGTGCCCCTCTTCCAATCTGTTAGTTTGATAAATTTTTCACTTTTTAGTTTTTAAAGCGTTGGAAATTTTTCTGGTTTTTCTCTATTTATGTGTGCTTGAATGTAATATGTCTGTACCGTGAAATAAAATGTAAAAATTTCTGCAATTATCCCGTTTCTATTCATACTCCAGCTTCACACCAGTTCTGAAATGAGGATGACTACGTGCATTTGGATGATTTGTTCGTATTTCACAAGCATTATTGGCACCCGTGTACCCTTGGAATAAAGGTTGTCATGAAAGCCTATGCACGATAGCATATAGAGAGGACAAGAGCATCTCAGAGTACACAGAATGAGTCATGGAGCTCATGCCTCATTTTTTGACTGAAATGTCCTGGAAATATTTGAGTATGACCACTTGTATCGTTAAATGTAATATCGCATAATTCATTTAATTGAGTAGAGTATGACAATCTATACTGATGTTGTAACACCACTCATGTTAGATTGCATTTATCAAAATATTTGCATGTGGTGTCAAAAGTAAAATATTAATGCGAGTAGTGAGTAAATAAATTGAAGAATTATTATCTTTCTTTGAAAAGCTACTATAGAATAAAGTGAAGAATGTCACTATTCCTTGCTTTGGAGTCAGATTTGTAATATTTGTCTTGCAAGATTTGTGAAGCATATTTGTTAAGTTTTAGGTGTATAAATATAGTTTTCGTGTGTTCATTGTAATCAAGTTATTTGATGTCGAGTCTTTTGTGATATATTCTTTGTGTAATATCAAGTCTTCCTGTCTTCGTCTCTTTCATGGTTTTACCTCACCTTTGTCGTAATTTTGGGATTCATGTCCCTATTTGAAAGCTATTCTTCAAAATTTATTTTCAATGATACATTCTCTTAATAAAAAAAATTGAACTCAAAACTATATATTTTTAACTACATATTCTTACCAAAAAAAAAAAAATATTATAAAATTTATTTAAAAAGATGGGCTCAAACGAGCTCTATCAAATTTTAAATTTTTTGCCGTATTTCACATGTACCAAGAAAGGAGAGGTACAATTTTTTTTTTTTTTTAATTTTTTTTATTTATAGAGGTTGGTAAATGATCGTGACACACCTACACGGTAGACACCGTTGATGTCCACCGTATGATTGATTACATTTCAACATTTTATTGTACATCTTTGACTTTTTGGATATTATTCCTTTGGTACAAACACACAATGCGAACCAAAAAGGAAAATTAGAAATTACGTCCGCAAATAATTTCAACCTCAACTAACTCTACCCACCCACTTCTCCTAACACTAGACCTATATATACACACATTACACACCATTTCATTTGCAGGCTCATACTCTCTCTACACAATCACTCACATTTGGATTCGAATCTGCAGAAAAACTAAGCAAAATGTCGTATGAGAGAATTCTAATGGGAATGGGAAATCCACTTTTGGATATTTCAGCGGTCGTGGATGAAGAGTTTTTAGCCAAGTACTTTCTCATTCTTCCTCATCATTCTTCCTCAAAGTCTCTGTATTAACGTATTCGGGTATATTACGTTTTTGCAGCTGAGATCTGGTGCTTTCACTTGTTGCTTTTATTGGTGGCATTTGATTTCACAGATCTGAGTCGTCGTGAAAGTTCAGTTTGCCTGTGGGGGTTATCATTGGTTTTTTAATTGGCTTGTGTTTTTTGTTTGTATTATAGATCTCAGATTTGGTTTTCACGATTCCACATGTTCGATATAGTTGTTTTGTTTTCTAATGGTAATATTGTATGACAGGTATGGTATTAAATTGAATGATGCAATTCTTGCGGAGGAAAAACACGTGCCTATGTAAGTGAATACTTGATAGTTTGCAGTTATGGAAACTTTATTTACTAATTAGGTTAGTGATTGGATTTCTTCCAAAGGACCTGCCACCATTCTGCTGCAATACTTTCGTCATTGTTGGTGTTTATTTACTTAATAATACCTGTGAATTTTCTTATGCACAAAGTCTTGAAAGTTGTCACTCTGCAATTGTAAGATATAAGTTAGAGAAAATTTGCTATTCGTAACAGTTATACTAATATTAATTAACTTGAAATGTAGTAACTTTTTGACTGTTTCCAAGTCAAATCTAGGAGTTTGATGCCTATTCTGCTACTAACCAGCTGCTAAACGAGCAAATTAATGTCAGAGAAGAAAAAAATTCATTAAATTATGCAATTCATTTTGTAATGCATTTTTTGTAGATTATATATTGATCACTGCAAAAGCTGTTCATGGAAATGCTCTTGTAGTGAAGTGAAGAAGAGATTAAAAAGATAGAGAACAGAAAGCTTAGCCATAGAGTTCCACATGTGGCTTGATTTGCAGTTATGAATAATTTGTTGGTTCATAATATGAAGTCATCAATGGCACTGGGTAGCACAAGCAAGCATATTGATTGCCAGAATGTGCTGCCAAACATAACTTAGTCAGAAAAAATTTACTCAGGCACAGATTCTGGGAACCATTTAAGAATGTTCTTCTAATGATATATGATGCTTTGATTTAATTATAACAGTGGCCATGCATACTGGACTGCAAATTATTTATCTTAGGAAGTTGGCTTACTGCAATATATTCTGTTTAAATTTGGTTATTAAAAGTATTTTTTGTAGTTTTCCCTAGTCTGAATAGCTTTTTCATAGGAAAAGATATTCTTTAGGGAATTATTGATCCCTGAAACAGGAAAAGTAGATGAGATTTATCAGAATTTTTGTAGTGCATTGTTCTCTTGTCAACCTAGATGAGGTGTTTGGTTTAGCAGGAAGACCGCACCTCCCTCAGATGTTTACCTTGCAATCTAAACCTATAATATGATTCATTTCTTGTCCTATTAAGCAATGGTCTTTTGTTTCCGCGGAGGAGATTTTACCTAGTAGGTAGGGTGTTTTGATTGTTCTGTTCTTGGAGAACTAAAGTTGCAAAAGTCAGTTTCTTCAGCTGTCAGATTTTTACCTTGCAATTTGAACCTATAATGTTGTTCCTATAGTCATGACAAAAGTATGTGTCTTTTTATCTCCTTAGAGGAGATTTTACCTGGTAGGTAGGCTGTTTTAAAGTTGACTTTCTCCTTGTAGATCCAAAGTTGCAAAAGCTAGGTTACTTCTTATTTGACTTCATTTGACTAGAAAATCATGAGTTCACAAAATTACTGGGAAAATAATAGTATAATTTTGTTGCTAGGAAAAAAAATGTTCAAGATGATTAAAAAAAAAAACAGAGAGATCGTGTTTTCATCAAAAAGATTGGTTACTTCATTACCACTGAATGAACTCTCTGCATATCTCAGGTATGATGAAATGTCGTCTAAATACAGTGTGGAGTACATTGCTGGAGGTATGAAATTGAATTCTTGAAAATGGTTCATATAACCTTCTCTGTTAATATACTAGTGGGATTGTTGATGATTTCTATAATTCGATAATGTAGGTGCTACACAGAATTCAATCAGAGTTGCTCAGGTATATCTGCCGTTTCTTTCTGGCTCTGAAACTCTTATCAACTTAAATGTTTACATAAAAGAATGAAATTCATTTTATCATTTGCAGTGGATGCTTCAAATTCCTGGTGCAACCAGTTACATAGGCTCCATTGGAAAGGACAAATATGGCGAGGAAATGAAGAAAAATGCCAAACAAGCTGGTGTTAATGTTAGTTATTTGATTGCATTTTTAGCTTTTCCATTGTTGATTTAACCACCATCAACATTATAACCGTGATTTTCATCTGTCGACCACAATAAACATTATCTTGACTTTGACCACATTATACACAGTGTATTCAGTATTCACTTAAAGCATTGTTGTCGTCATTATCACAAGTCACGACACCATCATTATGTTATCTTTTATTCCCTAATATTTCCTTTTTCTAGATCTATAACACGTAAAAGTTTCAAATAATAACAATTTCTATAATAGAGGAATAATATTTCTTTTCTCTTGCACATGTCAACATTAGGTTCAGTACTACGAAGATGAGTCTCCTACTGGTATTTGCGCTGTATGTGTGGTGGGTGGCGAAAGGTCAGTGTCCTGGCTTTTGCTTAAGATTTTCTTTTCTGTCTTCCATGTAATTAAGTAAACGTGTCTTTTTAGTTTCTATTAACTCATATCTTTCAGTGCACTGAAAATTTGTTTCTTGTAATTTTTCGATTTGTAGAAAATTTAAATCACAGTGTTGTCAGTATCATACGAGTGGTTATAAAACAACGAAGAAACAGCTTCTTATGCATTAAAAATTGTATGTTTCATTTTTCTGTAGAATTTATACACCAACATTTCAGCCATAGCAAGGGAACATGCTTTTATCGTCAAGATAATAAAAATGATTGATAGTAACACTCCATATTTAGTTATTTCGACTCAAATTTTAACAAACCAGAATTTTTTGGACTATAATATAGTTCTTTAATTTTTTACTTTTTCTTAAACAATTAAGCCTTTCAAGCCTTAATGACCCCAAAATCTATGCGAACTAGGAAAGCTTAAATCACTAGAACAAAGTCCAAAACCTGAGCTGGGGGTCTTCCCAACTTGATCATGGACTCACCTGTAACGTGGGTAGGCCAAAATCAAGCTAGGGCAAGTTCCTGTTTCGCCATTTTCTTTAAAAAGCCATTATCCCTCTTGCAGCAATCGCCCTCTTTTTGGGTTATACATGAAGATTGAAGACCACTAAAATAAAAGGCTGAGAAGATGAGAAAATGTAATGAAAATTAAAAACATATAACCAAAATGAATACCAATACCTCAACTAGACCGGTCTGAGCGATGTTTGTACTAAGTCAGACAGAGTAAGGAATCGTCCCAGCTTCAATGACTCAATAACATGGGAGGGCCAAATCATTCTAGGCGACAATATCTTCTTTAGCTCCAAGGAACTGTGTGAATACATGTTACAAAAAACTTTAGAATAACTTTAAGAATATTTTCATTTAGCTAATGTGAATTGTTGTTTTGATACAATGTTATTATCCAGAATCTGTTGCTTAGTTGGGTGTAACTGTAGCTGCTCACAATCTACTCTACTGAAGGATGCTATCTAGTTAATGTCCCTTGGCCCCACAATTTCCAAGGATTATAAATTAGACTTCTACCCATTTAACTGCACCAAAATTGTGGTATATTCTATATAGTACACTGGATCTCCGCTGTACAAAAAGTTTTAACAATGAATAGAAGAATGCTATCTTTAACAGAAAATACATGCTGTAGTGATTGATGGGTTACATTATCCAATGATTTAGCATGCGTTTGCCATCCTAAAGCAAATAGACATCCATTTCGATCGATGCATAATCAGTTTACACTAGCTTGCTAGCAGTTACATGTGGGACTTGTATAATACTTGTGTGACTTTCAAATCAATGGATGTTTTTGCTTTTGTAACTATTTTAGTGAAACAAGTAGATGTCAATTTGTGTAAAGCCTGATGCTGCTGGGAACTGCCTCATATTTGTTGCAAGGTCTTGGATCTTTGAGCTGAGGGCATATATTACTCTTACTAGTTTTTCAAACAAGAGAAGCTAAGACTCCCAGCTCGGTTGTGTTGGGGGTGTTGACTTAGTCATAATTGAGCTTCTCTGATGTGGCCTCAAACAATTAACACTCCAAATGGCTCTGAGCATACTGGACTGACATTTTATGGGATATGTATTTGCAGATCTCTTGTGGCCAATTTGTCAGCAGCAAACTGCTACAAATCTGATCATTTGAAGAAACCAGAAAATTGGGCGTTGGGTATGCTTATTTAAAATTGTTTACTGTTGGCCTGAGTCATGCTCTTTATGGAGTATAAAATTGCAATTGACACCCCTCCCCATTGGTTTGATATTTTGTCAATTTCTCCCTTGTAGTTTGGAAGTAGTCTAATAGACCCTCGTGGTATTTTTGCTGATTTTTTCTGCCCCCTTCCATGTAGTTGGCTTTGTGTTATTAATACTTTTATGAAATAATTATTTATCCTTGTTAATAAAAGAAATAGCACCGTGATCTAATCAGAGGATACATTAACACTGTTCAGCCAACTTAATGGGAAGAGGGTGATCTTTGGACTTTTGAAAACCACAAGAAATCTATAGGCTATTTCCCAACTACAAGGGGTGAAACAACTCTTTGTCAGAACTTCATAGAGTTAAATTGCAGTTATCCCTTTTTGCAAACCAATTAACTTGTCAACATTTTGACAGTTGAAAAGGCCAAGTACTTCTACATTGCTGGATTTTTTCTCACAGTTTCCCCAGAGTCCATCATGCTTGTTGCTGAGCATGCAGCCGCAAACAACAAGGTTAGAAATTAGACATTAAATTTGTGCAAATTTTTGCAGAACAGCTGCTTGTGATGTAACCTTTTTGCCTCCTAAATATTTGTACGTCTGCAGGTTTTCATGATGAACCTTTCTGCTCCATTTATCTGTGAGTTCTTCAAGGATGTGCAAGAGAAAGCATTACCGTAACGCCGATGTCTTTTTCTTTCAAATAATTATTGAATGTGAATTAGAGATGTTGATCAAGGGCTTGTTCTTTGGGTTTAGGTATATGGACTTTGTTTTTGGAAATGAAACTGAAGCACGAACTTTCTCGAAAGTACATGGCTGGAAGGTAATGGAGTCTTTGCATGAGATCTGCTGACACACTGACACATTCCGTTATAATGTACTTGACAATTGGTTGCTTTAAATGAACAGACTGACAATGTTGAGGAAATAGCTTTGAAAATCTCTCAGTGGCCAAAGGCATCTGGAACGCACAAAAGAATTACTGTTATTACTCAGGGTGCAGATCCAGTTGTTGTTGCAGAGGATGGGAAGGTGAAGTTGTTCCCTGTAATTCCATTGCCAAAAGAGAAACTTGTTGATACAAATGGGGCAGGTATGCGATTTCATATTTTTTCTTTTAGTGTATTACACTGTTTTTAGAATATAATGAAGAAAGGAAATATTGAATTGCATGAGTTGTTTCTGAGAATTAATCACACAAACACGAAAAAGATTTACATGGTTAGGAGTATTTCTCCTACAATGGAAGATTTCCGTCAAGCAGCTTTAATGAAAGAATAAAATTCAGCCTTAGAACATATTGGCTGAGCTTGAAAAGTTAAATTACAAGTAGATAAATTTTAATGAATAATTTTTTTCATTGATGAAAGCTGGAAATAATAGAGTTAGTTATTTTGATAATAAGGTAAGATCTATGTTCAAAATAAGCAATCCTTTTTACTTAAAATAAGAGAAGCAAGTTCTCCAAATTTTTTGGAACAATTATGCTACTTGTACAAATGTGGTTTACAAAAGTGTGTTGACAAAATGACGTGGCAAGATATAGGTCATCGATTTTAAAAACTGTTTTTTAAATCATTGGCCAAAATGTTGTCTACACGTATTTTGTAACCTAACTTTGTACAAGTAGCATGACTCCGTTCATTTTCACACCTTTGAATAATTGGATCCCTACTATGTTCTTATATTTATAACAGCAGAAGGGAAAAGATTCCTTTGAACAGAACCTAACTAATTCCGTAAAAGTTCACTAGCTAAATTAACTGTCAACTGACTGTCTTCTTGAAATGCTGTGATCCTCCACGTCATCAAGACTGGGTAGACATTTATCCTACATTTCTAATACCCTGATGTCAACAAGTCCAAGAATATCGGCTCAATGCCTGTCTCTGTCCAACTCAAACAAACGTTTAAAGAGTAGGTGCACCTGATGAATGTTCGTCAATTTGATTACTTTGCATTTACATTTGTTCTAGGGGATGCTTTCGTTGGAGGATTTCTGTCTCAGTTGGTTAAAGAGAAACCCATTGAAGATTGTGTAAAGGCAGGTTGTTATGCATCAAACGTCATTATCCAGAGGTCCGGCTGCACTTACCCCGAGAAGCCCAATTTTAAATGAGGCGTTCTTTTAATTTCCATGTATCTCTTAAATCATTGTTTGCAAGGGATTTTGATTGGACCCCGAATAATCCCCGAATAATCACATTTGCTTAATTATGTTATTTGATATTATGATTGAAGCTTAATTGTTTTTTCCCCCTAAATAATGCTTCATGGCTAGCCACGATGATATGAATGAAATCAAAATTAAGACTTTATTTTCAGGTTTGCAACTTTCTTTGATTTTATTAAAATCTGTTCAAAATTTTGTCAAATAGCCCTTAAATACGACATGTACATTTTTTCAAGTCTTGGCTATGAGAGGCCAATCCATACGTGTGTTTAATTTCGACAAACATGTCCAAATTGTGAAATTGAAAAAAAGCATTGTGTGGTGATATCTATGTAATGCATATTTTTCACCATCTTTATAATGTTATATTATTAACCATCTACATATATATGTAGAGCATGTTTTAATTTTATGATATTTATTTAAACTTTGTCTATTTATTATTATAGTAATTAAGTAAGAGTTTGTGCTTTAAATTTTAAACGATATTCTTCAGTCAAGGTTTTAGTGCAAGTTGGAATGGGCGACTGTGTTACTGTGTTTTTTTCACCTTTTGCATAAATTTACTCTTTAATATATCAACTAAGCTACACTTATCGAAAATGGTTGACAAACACCTTGACCGAACATTTACAATAGGGGGAGGGCCCACATTTTTTTGGATTTTTTTACTCATGTGAGGTCTGCACGAACGTGAGAAACTGTCTAACTTGTTGTCTTCCATTTTCGATACAAATGGAAAAACCGTTTATATATGAATTGATTAGACCACATTACAGTCACATTTCCATTTTCAAGAATCCTAACTGTGAGTAATAACCCGCCAATTCCAATTCTCTCTCAAGAACAACAAAACCACCATGCCCCGCCGCAAGAACCGCAAACACCGCCATCAGTCTCCTCCACCACTATCACAACTACCACCCCTGAACCACAGCACTACTACTGAAATACTCAGACATGCCGCCGCAATCTTCTACCGTCACCTCCCAACATTCCTGGTACTCTCCCTCATCCTCTGGTTTATCCGCAACCCTGTCGAGGAGATGTATGGCGGCCTAAACGATGACTACGACCCTTACGTCAAAGACCTCCTCACCCGCATGGAATTCCCCAGGGCTCACGGCATCCGTCAAAGCAGACCCGAGTCTCAGCTTTCCCCCGTCGGTACCCCTGACTATAACTTCTTCTCCGGCGACTCATATGACCGCCCCCAGTCGAATCAATTGGGTGGCAATACCACTAATTCCAGCTTCGACCATGTCAACTCATTCCCGCAAATTACCCTCCCATGCCGTTTCTCTTTCAGGGCTGAAATTCCGAAGTATAACGACACGGTAAATAAATCCGTGGAAAGAAGCTTGGACGATCCACTTATTGAGTTCGATTCGGAGTTATTGCAAAAGGGTCTCGTGAATGGCGGCGATAATTTCAACTTCTTGTTCACTTTACTGATCGTTTCGTGTGTGGTTTATGCATTTGCATTTTTCGCAAGTTTGTTTGCCTACACTTGGGCACGTGGGATTGTTTTTCTTCAGGTGATAGATCACCTGTCTGGAAATAAGAGATCGGTATATCACTCTATTCTTAATGGTGCAACGTTTGGGTTTAGAAGTCTGCAGTTTAGTTTCATAAATTGGGCGGCGAGGGATATGCTGGCTAAGCAGGTTGCGAAATATTCTTATGAAGTTAACAATTTCTTCGCGTTTCTTGTGGTTGCCATGAGGGTGATGCCCTTTATCAATCTGGTGCCATGGGTTCAGGGTCCTCAATGGGAGACTGCAGATTTTATAGTGAAATGGTTCTATGCTGATTTGATTGTGGGATTTATATTTTCTGTGGCTTCTTGGGTTGCCGTAGTAGACTGTCCAATCAGTATTATAGAAATTTGGCACGAAACTTGGCATATATTGGCAGCTTTCCATACCCCTGCCCTTGAGATAAGGGTTTTGGAAGCGATAATTTGCGGGTCTCTCGGGAGGGGGATGGTATGGACATTTTTGGGGAATTCTTGTTCTTTGGCTTTTCAGTGCGTGATGGAGGTTTTTTTCTTGGTGGCTTGGGTGCTTTATTACTTATCAGCAAGGGATTTGCTTGGGAGGGGACAGATGCAAGCCCTTCTTGCAGAGCTCTATGTAAATTGATGGAAAGTTCTGTTTCGAGCCTTGAATTCTTGAGCCAAGGATACTGGTATCCGGCTCTGTTGCAATCCTAAGAGATAGCAGTAACAATTTTAGAGCTTTTGTTGCTCAACGCCATGCAGACGTCAAATCTACAATGTCAATTGTTTGGTGATATCGCCATTTACGTAATTGTGTATAGTTGGTAAGAATGTAGTATGCTGTTTCTCGAATTTCGTCTGGGGTGAAAAGTGTTGCAACCTTCTTGCTATGCCTGCAAAAAATGTGCACATATTATCAAGAGCACATTTTTTACAATGATAATATGATAGTAAGAAGGTTGACAATGATTGTGTCTGTGTTGTTTTACAAACTTTCTTGATGGGTAACTAGATATACTTCCGTTGTTACTTCATGTTGTATTGATCTATAGAGTGCGTAATGGAATAGCAATTTGATTATTCTTCCGGCTGCTTCATAAGAGAGCATTAATGTAATTCTTCCGTCTTAGGCCATCTCCAATGCTATCTCCAAAACACCATTTTTACACAAAAAAAATGGTGCAAACTCTCTCCAACCTAGAACCATACATTTTTGCCCTTCTTTTCCATTTCGTATCAATTTTTTTGTTGAGAGTGTGTACACCCTTTTGTTATACAACAAATTATTATTATTACTACTATGTGCATTTGCAATAAATTTTAATTATGTAATCAATAATAATTAAGGAATGAATTCAATATTTTTGTTAAATAAATGTAATTATTTTATTTAGTAATTTGTGTCATAAAAATAAATAAATTTTGAGATAAATAAATTGTAATTAATTGTGTTTGATTGGTATAATTTTTCACCTGAAAAATGTTGAAAGTTTGGTTTCGTTTGGCTTCGTTTTTAATGGAAATTGTCCATGAAAGTGATTAATTTTTTCTACCATTGAATCTAGAATTTGTTCCAATTGCAAATTTTTTTTTTTTTAAATTACTATAGCGAATACCATTCGTTTGGCTTTATTTTGCATGGAAATTGTTCATTAAAGGAAATTTTTTTTTTTACCATTGTTGATAAAATTTTTTCCAATTACCAAAAAAAAAAAAAAAAAAGCCTCAAAACCTGGCAAAATCAATTCCAACCAAAACAACAAGAAAATGTTTTCCTCCAAAAGTTGAAAAATGTGGAAAGGTGGAAAAAAATTTCCGGGGAAAATTTTGCTATCAAACAGGTGCAAAAGTTGAAAAATGGAAAAATTATGAAAAATCATGGCTAACAAACGGGGCCTTAGTTTAATTTATCAGAATAATAATTCAATTAAATAATAAATCTGCCATGACAAATATTAGTGCATCAATCATATTATAAGTATTTATGCCCAAACAATTGGACCCACGGTACAACGCTTAAAGTTGTATCATGTATGGTGTTCAGTGTGTTGGATAAGGAAGAACAGACTTCGGTGCAAAATTTCTTTTAAAGGAATTAGTAATTTGATATCAGTGTATCCACATCTAAGTACCTAATTTTGGGACAATTAAACCTTCTAAGTGCTTAAAATTCCTTAAATATATGCACTTGAAACCTGTTGGCAACTCTCACATCTGAGCTTTATTCTTCCCTTACTCTGTTTTTTGTCTGGAAATAAGACTTTCTTGGAAAATTTTGAAAATCATGCTACCTAATTATGTTCTTGCAAAGATCTATTTTCGAATTTTACACGAAGACACGTTAAATTTCTTCACGTTGATTTAACCTATTAAAGTTTAGTAATGAGAGCATTAAATTTCGAATTTTACACGAAGACATTATACCTAATATTGAATGTAGTTTGATGATCTGGTTGAGACAAATACAAGTTAAAAACTCAACTGAAATTAACCCAGTTTTAACAATTATAAGTTTTGTAAATTAAAATTTTTTTGTAACATTTCATAATTATCTACTTAAGCATTGATCCAAAAAGATAAATGCTTGGTGGTCAAACTTAGTTCTGAGTGGTTGTAATAAAATTAATAAATAAAATTCTTCTTTTAAAACAGGTAAAATCAATTGGTGATCTGACATGCTCCTTTGTTTTTGTCATTGGTTCTTTTACCTTGATCGATTCTCAAGTTTTCGGTTCGAACTAATTCTCAGGTACGCATTAGTTGCAAGTATTTGAAAATTTTAAGGGTTAAAAGAGTGAGTTCTGAAATGTGAGGGACACTTTGTAAATTTTAATCTTTTAAATATACGCTGAAGTCACATTTCCATTTTCAAGAATCCTAACTGAAAGTATTAACCCCGCCAAATTCAATTCTTCAACAACAAAACCACCATGACCCGCGGCCGCCGTAATCTTCCTCCACCCATCGACTACCGCACTACCGCTCAAATACTCAGACGTGCCGCCACCATATTCTACTCTCACCTCTTAACCTTCCTGCTACTCTCCTTCCTCCTCTTCCACTTCCGCCAAAGTGTCGAGGAAGATTATGAAACGCTAATGACAGAAAATGCCCCTTCGATCAAAGCCCTCCTGTCCCGCACCCGCACCCGTACCAGCACCCGCACCAGCCAACACCACCGCGTCCACACCTTGTACAATGACTTCTTCGCCAACGATCCATATCTCAGCAAATACTTTGAAACATCCGTTCGTCTATCCCGAAATTCCAGCTTTTCGGGCCTGCAATTCATCCTCCCGGAAAACCTCATTTACAAGACATCTATAGAGGAAGAGAAAATAAATAAAACCGTGGAAAGAAGTTCGGACGATCTCGATAATGTGATTGATTTGGGATTCTTGATAAGGGGACTCAAATTGAGTCGGCATGATTTCAATTTGTTGAAGGCTTTTCTTTTCAATGCATGCTATGTTTATACATTAGCGCTGGTTATAGTTGTAGTTATCTTTTCTTGGTTACGCAGGGCTGTTCTCCATCAAGTGGCGAATCATTTGATAGGGAAACACAGGTCCTGCATTCAAATTCTTTTCGATGGTATAGTAAGTGGGATAAGAAATATTTTGCCACTTATTTACATGAAATGGATAGTGATGGCCATGCTGGCACTGGTCGTAGAGTTTTTATCAAGCTGGTACAAAATTCAGAATATGTATATGGTTCTAGTGGTTTTCTTGAGGGCGATGTATGATCCGTTCATCAATCTGGCGCTGTGGGTTCAAAGTCCTGAACGGGAGACCATAGTGTTTATAGTGTTCTGGTTCTTAATTGATTTGATAGTGGGATTTATATTTTCTGTGGGTTCTTGGGTTGTATTTGTAGATGGGACGACAAATATTATAGAGATTGAGGAAGAAATGGATAATATGTTTTTGAGGTTGCAACGCCCTGCTCGGGTTATAAGGATTTTGGAAGCTATAATTTGCGGGTCGCTAGGTAGGTTGGTGTTGTGGTGGGTTATGGGGAGATATTACTCATTGGGCTTTCAGTGCGTGATGGAGGTTTATTTCATGGTGGCTTGGCTGGTTTACTACTGTTCAGCAAGGGCTAGGCTTGGGAGGACAGTGGGAAGGAAACAGTTGAAAGCCATTCTTGCAAATTGAGCCGAAAAGAGTGGTATCTGTATTTGTTTCTCAATACTAAAAGATAGCACTAACACTTTTTTTTTTCTTTGTGCTTTTGTTGCTAAAAGGTCTTGCAGTAACATTTTTTGGTGATAGCACCATTTATACAATTGTATTCTGTTTTTCCATGAATTTACTCTTTTTTTTTTTTGTCCGTGTTCATCTAAAATTATTAGTAATTTTTGTCGTAGTAGTACTGGGTCCATGAAATATCCTGCTGTCAATGCTGCATCAAAAATCAGTTTCAATCTCCTGAGGCGGTGCCACTTTAGATCGCGAGAGACACCTGTAGCAACATTACCTCCTCGACTTTCCACCATGAGTCTTGCCATCTGGTATTCTGAGACATAGGCTGCAGTTCTTTCTGGTTAGCTCGTCGCACCTTCAAATAAAGCTGAGCTCCGATCAAACCAACAACCCCACACCACTGCCACAAAATTTCCATTTCTGTCCTGGACTACCGCTTCCATGCTAGGAAAATAATTCTCCTCAGTGTCTCCAACAAACCGCAATACTGAGTCAGTATAGTCACTTTCAGTCCAAACATCAACTTCCATTTCACATTGAAATAAAACATGGATAATATTTTCTTCCTCCAGCCCGCACTTGGTACAACAAGATCCAATAGGAATATGCCGACGTTGAGCTTAAGATTAGTCGGGAGAATACACAAGAAAAATTCCACCAACGAGTAAGCAAGTTTGTGCTTCCTTGTGGAATAATATTTTTGAGATCAACCGCCAACCTACAGCCCGATTTAACAGTGTATATTCCTTTCAGTTCGAAGTGCCACATGGAGAATGTCATTCGAGCCAGGATTGTCCCGAGGCAGTGAGAGGATAAGCTCATTGCCAGCGCTACTACCTTAATAAGAATCTCCTTACCACCCCCGTCTGTGCTATAACTGGAGTTTTCACTGCAAAAACTCTAGTAGAGGCCAAGATATTTCGATTCGTTCGAGCCAAAGGAGTCCAAAATATGGGATGGCCGACTTTTGAATATTCATTTTTTGACCGGAAGCAACTTCGTAAGTCGCTAGAATAGGTTTAATAACTTGCCAGTCATTTTGGGTAGCCCGATAGAATACTAAGCTATAATCAGCAAAAAAAAAAAAAANTACTGTTCAGCAAGGGCTAGGCTTGGGAGGACAGTGGGAAGGAAACAGTTGAAAGCCATTCTTGCAAATTGAGCCGAAAAGAGTGGTATCTGTATTTGTTTCTCAATACTAAAAGATAGCACTAACACTTTTTTTTTTCTTTGTGCTTTTGTTGCTAAAAGGTCTTGCAGTAACATTTTTTGGTGATAGCACCATTTATACAATTGTATTCTGTTTTTCCATGAATTTACTCTTTTTTTTTTTTGTCCGTGTTCATCTAAAATTATTAGTAATTTTTGTCGTAGTAGTACTGGGTCCATGAAATATCCTGCTGTCAATGCTGCATCAAAAATCAGTTTCAATCTCCTGAGGCGGTGCCACTTTAGATCGCGAGAGACACCTGTAGCAACATTACCTCCTCGACTTTCCACCATGAGTCTTGCCATCTGGTATTCTGAGACATAGGCTGCAGTTCTTTCTGGTTAGCTCGTCGCACCTTCAAATAAAGCTGAGCTCCGATCAAACCAACAACCCCACACCACTGCCACAAAATTTCCATTTCTGTCCTGGACTACCGCTTCCATGCTAGGAAAATAATTCTCCTCAGTGTCTCCAACAAACCGCAATACTGAGTCAGTATAGTCACTTTCAGTCCAAACATCAACTTCCATTTCACATTGAAATAAAACATGGATAATATTTTCTTCCTCCAGCCCGCACTTGGTACAACAAGATCCAATAGGAATATGCCGACGTTGAGCTTAAGATTAGTCGGGAGAATACACAAGAAAAATTCCACCAACGAGTAAGCAAGTTTGTGCTTCCTTGTGGAATAATATTTTTGAGATCAACCGCCAACCTACAGCCCGATTTAACAGTGTATATTCCTTTCAGTTCGAAGTGCCACATGGAGAATGTCATTCGAGCCAGGATTGTCCCGAGGCAGTGAGAGGATAAGCTCATTGCCAGCGCTACTACCTTAATAAGAATCTCCTTACCACCCCCGTCTGTGCTATAACTGGAGTTTTCACTGCAAAAACTCTAGTAGAGGCCAAGATATTTCGATTCGTTCGAGCCAAAGGAGTCCAAAATATGGGATGGCCGACTTTTGAATATTCATTTTTTGACCGGAAGCAACTTCGTAAGTCGCTAGAATAGGTTTAATAACTTGCCAGTCATTTTGGGTAGCCCGATAGAATACTAAGCTATAATCAGCAAAAAAAAAAAAAAAAGGTGGTTCACCAGCGAGCCATTACGGGAACAACTGAAACCCCCAACATGCCCCTCTATTTCAGCTCTTTGTAATAACCTTGAGAGCCCCTCTGTACAAATCATCCATAGGGACCCCTCAATTGAATCCCTGATGTCCCTCTTCTGCATATATCAACTCCACCGTCAATATTAAATTGTAATCACAGGTTTTATGAAACTCGCAAGTTTAATCACATTTTTAACTGCATGATCATTTTTTTAAATCTAAATTTACTAATAATATGATTTTTAGCTACACCAAACAGTGACATAGTATTATCTCTATGAGTAATTATACCAACTTTTGAATATAAAAATTATGCTTTTACAAGAAAATCTATATAATGTGGAACACACATTTGACTATAACTATATCAATTTTGCGCTTTAAACAACATCCTTCAGTCAAGGTTATAATGCAAATATTCTAAAATTTCAAGGGTAAAAAAAGTAGTTCCGAAATGTGAGGGACTTCATTATAAAATTTTTACCTATTTTCTTTTAGTCGAGAAAATGTGTGTTTTGGGCGACTTCCAAGTTAGCGAGAGTATAGAAAATGTGTGTTTTGGATGGTGCAAAGGTTGTGCACGTAAATCTTCTGATGTTTGAGGAATGTGCGGGCTGTGTTTCTTGTGATTTTCTTGACAGCGAGCTTGAAAAGGCCCAAGTCACATGATATTAAAACAAGATCTAAAATAATCAGTCATAAACAGAAAGTAAAATTGCAAAAAATTAAAAGATTGAACACAAGATTTATTTCGGCCTAAGCTCCAGAGGTTCGGCGACCAAATCTAACGCCTACATCCCCCGTGGAGCATCCAAAAAATGGATAAGTGCTCGGTTGCACTAACAAGCCCAAAATAGCAACAATATTATAGATCGTTCTTCACATACAAGAGAAATGCACAAACGCACTTATCTTTAAACACCAAACTGCAGATCAAACGAAGGAATCACAAAAGATAGCCTTCAACAGCCTACTGCACTACAAAACTGCAAGAAATCCTTTATTCCCACAGCTATCACACAAACCACAGATTACGGAGGCTAGAACTCTAAAAGATATCTGTTTACAGGTTCATCATGAGGGATGAAGAACACGAAGATCTCAAACCCTAGTTTACAAGAAAACGAAAAACTCTCAGAAGAACCTAGAAGAACAAAGCAGCTCAAGAGTCAAGACCAAGTGAATAAAATATCTGTCAAGTGATATTTATATCACACACCAACAAACCACAGATCCAACGGCCAGCAAAGAACTACGTGTCACCATCAGAGGAGAAGTGCAATACTAAAAGAAACGCATTTAGAAAACACGAGTTTAACCAATTTATGGGAGCACATCACAGATCCGGGTTCGAGTCTCAACAGAACTTTGTCCCATTTGTCAATCTGGCGCCAAGGGACAGCGCAGAGTTTACAGTGTACTGGTTCTTTGTTGATTTAATACTGATACATATACTTTCTGTGGGTTCTTGGATTTCCATAATAGACCATATGCTAAATATTAGCCAGATTGTGAATGTCAGTTTTCATATTTTGGGGGCATTGCCTTACCCTCCTTGTTGGATAAGTGTTTTGGAAGCAATAATTTGCGGATCGCTTGGGAGATGGGTGTTGTCATTGTAGTGGTGGATTTTTGGAAGATATTGTTCATTGGCTTTTCACTGCGTGATGGAGGTTTATTTCATGGTAGCTTGGCTGGTTTTTTACTTGTCATCAAGGACTTTTGTGGAACAAATTCCTGCTCATGTTAGATGATATTCAACGCAAATGATGAAAATTCTGTTTCAATCCTTGAATTCTTGGGCCTAAAAGACTGGTATCTGGCTCTGTTTCAATATTAAAATGATCGTTGGTAATGTTTTTTGGTGATGTTGTTGCTAAACGCCTTGCAGTATTTGTAAATTCACTTCTGTTTTATGGTGCATCACCATTTATGCAATTGTTTGTAGTTGGTAACAATGTGCAGTATGCTTTTTCGTCGAATTTCTTCATGTGTAAACGGTGTTGCAACCTTCTTGTTATACCTGCAAAATGTCTCTTGATGATGATAGTAAAAGGTTGAAAATGATTACCTTAGTGTTTTTTATGTACTTTTATAGTTGAGAAATACTTTCATTCTTGCTTTATGTTACATTGAACTAGGGAGTGCATATACGAATCGCAATTAGGAGTTATCTTCTTGCTAGTTCATAAGACTGTAGACACATCATTAACAGTTTGGTTTAAAAAATTTGGACCGGATTCCTTATCACAATAGCCTATCCAATCATGGTAGGAAGTGTTCAGTAAATTTGTTCTGTGTTTAGTCGACCCCAAATTTGCATTTGAGAATAAGGCATAGTTTGCTTTTTTTGCCTCGTGTTCACTTTGTTGGACAAGGAAGAAACAGATTTTGGCGCATAGAGTTGTGCTGAGGAGTTAATACTTTTATGCTGATCATAATGAATGACCAAACATTTTTTCTGTACCATTGAGTAGGACAACAGATTCCTGGGGGGATTTGAAGAAATTTTGAAGTTGGTTACTCTGTAAGGCCTGACAGTGACTCAATGAGTTCATTTTTGACCTCTAATAATGAATTAAGAAAAAAATTATTTTGATATTAATCAACAAAGTAAAATGGGGATTAAGCTATCCAGTGTTTGCTTGTTACAGTTTTTGGCATTATCTGTATAAAATCATCAGTTGTTCTTCTCACTTTAACATTTGCTGTAGTAGGGAGAAATTCTTCTATGCTGACGCCTCCCTGACAGACCCCTCACAATCGGGGAGGATTTTTTTAGCTTTTTTTATTCACACAGTTCCACATGAGTCTCACGCCCATGTGAGTATAGGTCAACAAGGGTGTCAATTTTTTTTCTGACAAAGAAGTTTAATTCAATAGAGAAACTACAATTCCCTCGTCTATGTAACACTATTATTTATCTTTTAGACGTGATATTTGTCGTAATATGTTAGATTACCTCATTCTTCTGGTCCAGTATTATCCTCTCTTTTTTTTTTTTTTTTGTTGTTGTGTGTGTGTAATTACCTTCCTCTAATTCACTGGCTTGACTGATACAACAACATTTAAAGGTCTCGAAGGAAACCTGTCTTTAGCTATTGTACTCCATAATCACATATCGTCTGAACTTCTCTACTCATTTTAGAAAGCTAAGGAACTTTATCTGTTATTCTCCTAGCCCCTTTTTCTTAATAGACATACACTCGTACATCTTGGTGCTATGACTGCTTAAAGCTTTAGAGAAAACATTGATGGAAGTTGGGAACCCCACCATAGAGTAGTAGCACTGAACAAGGAAAAAATATTAGGAACTAACTAATATTTATCACTAAAAAAGTTGTGAAGAGGAGATAGAATGTTTTGTTCCTATAGTTCTAGTTGTTTTCTTGAGGGCGATTGTTGTTCCGTTTGTCGATCTAGCGCTATGGGTTCAAGATCCTGAACGGGAGACTATAATGCTCACGGTGATCTGGTTCTTTATAGGACAAATATTATAGAGATTATGGAAGAAACGTCCTGCTCGTGTATATACGGATTTTGGAAGCTATAATTTAATTCTGTGTTACTTGGAAAAGAGGCACGAATCTAACATAAAGTAGAAGTAGCTGAGGCGAGACCTAGTCGAATGTTCGAGTATTTTTGTATTCCATTTCGATGAATTGCATCACGATTTTAACTGCTTTACAGCAGAATAATGAAATATATTACAATTGAACATAATGTGCAACACTCAGCAGCTCATGGCTATATGTATCATCTTCCTAAAATAGTAGTCAAAACATAAAGAATCGATACTTGCAGCCGAACAGTCATAGGCAGAGTGGTATTCTTCGATTTGCTGGAGATTTGGCACATTGAACAACACTGAGGAAGATATTCTCATTGCAGGGGATATGAAGTTTAGAATCATTTGTGAAATCATAGACTTCTTGAGCTTGATCCAGCAATGCCTTGAAGAGTGGATGCCTAAGTAACTTGATTTCGACAACATACCTCGTACAATACTCCCCTACGTAGACTACCAAGTGACCCTTTGGCACGTCATTTGGAATGATCTTCTCCTCTTGCTTTGACGGCCACCAACAGTATTGACAGCAATCGTCACAAATACCGGATTGTCTGAATATACGACCCCTTCTTCGCCACTTTTTTATGCACAACTTGACAAAATTTCCTTTCATGATTTTCGTGTGCGCGTGCGCTCGTGTAAAGATTGCTATTCCAATTTGGAAGTGAAGGGACGGGAGGTTTGAGAGTGATGTCAATGGTTTGAATGTCAGTGGAGAGTTGTTATATAAGAGTGAGAAAGTGACGATGTTTTGGAGTATTAAAAGACTGACATAGTGCATAAATTCGAGGCAAAACAAGTGTGATTGTAATATTACAAGTACACTCTATGAATACGAAAATGTACGAAAATATTATATAAATGATTGATCTTTTGAAGTGCTCAAAATTAGACCCCACGAAATTAAGTGTGGGGTAGATAAGATATGAAAGAGGGATGGGAAAGATAAGCTTCTTGGACAAAGTGCAATATCCACTTATAATTGTCAATCGTTACGTGTAGTATGTTTTGTGACAAAGTTTTTGAAGAAAATTTTAATAAAAATTGATTAAAGGTGTGATCGAAAAGTTGATAAAAATTATGAATTTCATAAATATTTAATTAAAATTGAAGTTTGATCATTTAATATGGGATGGGAAAGATAAGCTTCTTGGACAAAGTGCAATATCCACTTATAATTGTCAATCGTCACGTGTAGTATGTTTTGTGACAAAGTTTTTGAAGAAAATTTTAATAAAAATTGATTAAATGTGTGATCGAAAAGTTGATAAAAATTATGAATTTCATAAATATTTAATTAAAATTGAAGTTTGATCATTTAATATATATATGAATAATGCTGTTTGTATATAATGAAGTTACATAATAATTTACAAACAAATGATATGTCAAAAATAGTGTGGAAGTTTTATTATTATTATTATTAGTATTTGGTTAAAGAAATTATGACTTAATCATATCTCACCACATCATGTGCATGTAAATTATTATACTTAACGCCCATTTATGTGTAGGATGGAGATTGTGATGTAAATCTTTTCACTTCAAATTAATTCATCGATCAAATTTAGAGGGTGTTTGATGAAGATTAAAATTAAATTTTTAATGGATTGTGATAGAAATTTTTGAAATGTGTGGTTGAAAAGATGTGGGACCCATAAAATATATGGTTAATATTGATTGTTTGACTTTAACTTGAATTAAAATTAGATTTTAATCCAACCCGAACTTGCCCTTAGATGACATGTAAAATGTCGGATTAGTTAGTTTTGAACCACTTAATCTAAACATTTAAGTTATTTTATAAGATCACACTTATATCACCTAAATATTGTCTTAAAAAATTATAAGCATTCTATGGATGCTTTTCACTTTTGTTAAAGACAATAAGTATAAGCCAATTAGGTGAAGAGATAAATTTCATGTTGTCTAAATATCGAAATATTAACTAATATATATATGTATGAACTACTTTTAATAAAATTGATTATCAAGATAAAATCTCAAGTCTTAACGTGGTGTCAGAATCGATTAAATTCACCTCTTGATAATTAGCTATACATATCTTTAATCTTGATTATGTAAATTGAGTTTACTGGCCTGAACAAACATATATGTACGTATATTGTCCTTCCATAGCAAGGCGTTGGTGCTGTATTCTTAAGGGCCGGACAAGAAGTATATAAAGTTGGATGAAGAAAGCGAGATTCATGGCACATATTTTATTTCTGCTCTATTTCACTGGTTAGTTCATTTACAGTTGGATGTGATGTGATTGGAAAGCCAGCACACTGGTTCATCCCCTAAGGCTATGCATGGTGATTGAATTTGAGCGAATAAGCCCGGGGGGGGGGGGGGGGGGCCCCCCCCCCCC
>CAIGRB010141781.1:113810-128326 GCA_903798255.1 Fraxinus quadrangulata | reverse complement strand
ACACCCCTCCAATAGGAGGGTGCCACTTGGCCCCTAGTTTGACCCGGGATTTTCACCCAAGCCAAGTAGCACTTCCGGAATTTGAGAAGAAACAAATGTTCAGTTCTGTCTGACACAGATTCCCACCTTTCCAATTAATTTGCCACATGGAGATGAAGATATGTTTGACTTTGCTAAGGCTACTATTTTTTTTTCCTTTTTCATTAAATTAAAATTAAATATTAATTTTAATCACTTGTGAAAATTGCGCTCACTTATTTTACATCCCTACAAAATCATCTTACTTTGTTACATTCATTTCAACCAGGGTGTGTTTGAGCCACATTATTTTGGAATAATGTATTTTAAAATAGTAGATTGACGGAAAATGTGTGGTTGAAAAAAAAATTATTAATATGATAAAAAATATTATTTTATTAAAGAATGTGTAATTGAAGATGAGTAGAAGAATGATAATAAAAATTTTTATCTGGCTCAAACATGAACAAAATGTTACAATTCTCATCAAACATAATTAATTTAAGCTACATAAATTGTGGCACGAGAGGTGCTTGTAAAAAGCTACTCAATTATAAAGTTGGTATTTTTAACTCCTTAATTAGCTCATAGTCTTTTCAACTAGTTAAGTTGTCTCGATCATATTTTGTTAGTTGAAGGCCATGTTGTTTGCCTCCTTCCTAAGTTTGTATTCCATTATTATTTTCGTAGCAATACATGTTCTGCCTGTAGGACAGTTTAAAAATTCAAAAATACGCAATAATGCATATCTAGCCATGTTTGGTAGAAATCGATCAAAATCATATTTTAAGTAGATTTTGATAAATGTTGATAAAATGTATAGTTGAAATGTTATAGATCCCATGAAACATATTGTTAAAATTAATTATTGACTTTAACTTGAAATTTTAATTGGAATGTAATCCAAAATAAACAGAGGCTAGATAGGGAACACTTACGATAGATAAAGTCTCAATTTTTTTCTTAATAACATATAATATCATCTAATTTACTTCAACAAACAAGTCAATGACGTTGTCAATTTACTTTGACTCGATTCTCCATCCAACTTAGATTGGAAGCAATAAAACCTCGACAAGGACCGCAAGCTTGACTCTTGAGAATTGAATTACAATGTAGTGTTATCATTTGGAAACCCGACACCTAAACATAAAAGTGGTGTCTTAATTAAGGAAACTCCACGAGGAAGTTTCCCTGCTCTGCGTATATGGAAATTAACAGTAGAGCAGATGCAAGTTGGTGACATCTCAAAGCATTAATGTGAATATGCCCAATACAAACATATACATACAGTATTATTGTAATTATTTGATTGGACAAGATAAATCAGTTTCCACATGCATTTTTCGGTCTTCTCTTCTATTAGCTGGCATGGTGCCATTCTGTATATTTAATTCTGACCAAGTAATTGAACTCTCTAGTTTCATGGACTTGGGGGACATCACAGTTCATTTTTGAAGCCGTATAATGCAGGGATTCAAGTAAAAAGAGTAACGTCATTTGTCTTCTATAGATATAGTTAACTGTCTATGTGTCGGTGAGATTATTATCACATAATTCAATCAAAAGTTGTGATTTTTTTATTTATTGAACAATGTTCGATTGACCTCGTTATTACATAGATGAACGATCGTGAATATCATTATTCAAGAAAAATCATCGAATCGGAAATTCTGATCAATTTTGCGACTTTTGAGTATTGGTTTGATGCCATGACCATCAATAAACGGTTCTGAACTAAATCGAACCCTTTATTTAGTTTAGTTTAGTTTTCGGTATTTCAATTGGAATTTGAAATCAAACGGACCCGTTTACAATAAAAAATTTAATTTTTTGTCAGAAAATTTCACACCGATAAATTAACATCTTAGTCTACAAAATTTCTGAACATATTGCAATTACATGACAATATTGTTTCAATTCATCCTGATTTTCAATTTTTGGACGGCTATTCATATTACCAGATTCTGATTTCCTCCACTATGTCGTCGCTTGTAGCATATTGTTTAGTCGCCCGTCTATAGGTTTTCCCTTTTAACGTTCAATAGAAAGAACGACACATAAATTTTACAATCATGCTACGTGTACATCTTTTATAATTAAATAAAGCGATAAGAAATATATGTAATCAAGATTTTAATTTGATTGCATAATTATGTTTAATATAGCAAAGTTATCATGATAGCAAATTATTTTAACCTTAGCCCATGTTTGGTTCCAATTAAAATTTGATTTTAATCTCAAGTTAAAGTAAACAATGAATTTTAACCACGCATTTTATGAGATTTACGACTTTTCAACCACACATTTCATTAACTTTTATCAAAATTTACTAAAACTATAAGTTTAATCTACACCAAATGAGGCTTAGTTTCATGATATTTTCGTAATGAATGAACATACTGTTTTTTATCGAGGGCTTCTAACTAAATCACTTTAGCCCAACTACGTACTGAAATTTTTAAGACCTTAGAGGCGAAAGCTCAGGTATGCGATGAGAAGTTTTAGTTAACACAGTTGGTAGAGATGAACAACTTTATTAATAAATGAAGGTGTTGAAGCACATAGATTGACTACTATTACTAGTAATTAAGTAGGGCTTTAGCGATGAAAAAATCCGCCCCTGAGGCTTACCTCAGCAATTGACTCATTAACTCGAAAAATGATTCTATCCATCGATAACAAAACACAATTTTACAAATTTTTTTATTGTTCTTCGCCTCTTCAATCTTGGTTAGCTTATGCTTATAATTGTTTGAACTGTTTGGCTTAATTATGCTATGAGGGGTGGAGCAGAAGGACTTGTCCACAACTTCATTTCCACTATAATTAAATTCTTAAATAACAAACAAATTGATCAAATTCTTATTTATATTTATCTGGCTTGATATCATAAAGCACCCGTGTTAGGTTTATATATTGTATTGGCGATTCTGTGAACAAAAATGATCAACTTGAACGATTATAAAAGTTTAGGAACTAAATTGTAAAGTTTCATAGTTGGTATGATTGCCTAGGGTTCGGGGTTTCATGTTTGGAACAAGAAGGATTCACGTCGGTTTTTCGCTAGCTGCTCGTCGGAATGATGCTCGAGCGGATGAAACAGAGACACCATCGCTCGACCTTCGCCCACATATCGCACGAGCGACTTGCCCTTCGCTCGATCGAAATATGCTTCTCACTCGAGTGACGTTGTTTTTCAGTCGACCTAATTTCGATTTTCGAGACTTTTTTCTAGACTCATTCAACCTAATTTGTCCAACCTATAAATAGAGGCTCTGCATTTTCTACGAACGTGAGATTGAACATATTCTATTCAAGAAGGAATTCATCCTACACAAGATCAAAAGTTCAATTATTCAATTCATATGCGCTTCTCTCATTGAAAACATTAAAACCATCAAATCAAACATTGAATTTGTTTCTTCGATTGGGTTTGCTGCAAGATTGTTTCTTCAACTTGACTGCATAGAAGATCAATGAATAATTTGAAGAACGAGGATTGGGGAAGATTTACAAGAGATGTATTGCGTAAAGAGTCAGGAGTGGAGTTCGTGTGCTCATTCCAGGAGGATCGCTTTACAAAGAAGAGCCGGATTGGTGTTGGTGTGCACATTCTAAGAAGGTTGCTTCAAACTTCCGACAGAAGATCGGAAAGCTTGTGTTGTCAACTTTGTTGGTAGTCTGTAAGTTTTATCAACAGTTTATAGTGAATCTTTGACTGACAAAGTGTCCGGAGTTTTTCCCGCGTTGGGTTTCTCCATAAACAATTTTGGTGTTGTTTACTGCTTTCTTTATTGTTTTGATATACTGCGGCATTCAAAGATTGGATATGTTGAATTATTTGACTAATCACCTAGATATAATTAACTTGTGATTTATTGGTTGTTGATTAAAGTTTCTCAAACTGAAACAGGAAATCCATCACACTGGTTGATTTTGTGAGCGTTAATTCCACTTGCAAAGTGGAACTTCCCTGTTTAAGCATCTAATTTCAAGAAAAAAATAAATAATAATATCACTTTTTCCTGTAATAATGATTGAATTTAAAAACTACCCACATATTTTATTCCACATATTTTATGGAGTTATCTAACAAATTAAAAAAACACTATCAATTTCTCTTTCGACCAGGTCCCATCCCGCTATCTCTATATACATGTGGTAAATCCATTAGGTCAGTCTCAACAGAATCCAGATTTCATCTGCTTCCTGCTGTAAGTAAATTAGATTATAATCCCTTCCCCTCTTTCTAGGCTACAATTATTATGGAGCAATTCACCTTCTAAGTTAAGGTAAATTAGAATTTATTCCATGTTTTAAAACCTTCTTAAATAAGCATTTTAGGACGGTCTTTCGATTCAATTGCAAAAGAACGTTACCAGGGCTTGACATGACTTGAATTTTCTTGAAAGAGAGGAGTTCTTTCGAAAACGTGGGTTCTTTTATCAGCTGCATTTTATTTGAGCCAGCAGCAATGTATTTTCTGATTCACACTTGTTACTGAATACATATTTATTTCTTGTTTGTACATGCATGCAGCCTTTATGAAAATGAAACTAGTGGTGTTTCTTTTGATTGCTGTGATGGTATGCTTTTGCAAGGCAGCTGCTCCTCGCTGAGCTCTGGTTAGCAGCAGTAAAATACACAACATAAAACAGCAAGAACAAGTTGAAATTGCACCAGAGAGATTTGAAAGGGGTTATGTGCAGGGCGGACATCCGGATGCCACCGGCAGTGTTGACAATCATCATAACATACCTAGACAGTACTACGGTCGGTGGGGTAGCAGTTCCAATGGAGGCGATGGTGATGACACTCCTAAATGGAAGTGGCTGATATATGTAAATGTATGTATAGTATGTATTGCATGCATGATCATGTTATATCATATGAATGTAAATATTGTTGAGAGAATAATCGATCAATAAAAGAATTCCAGGCTCATTATATCATGTATATACCGAAGACAACACCACAAAGTCGTCAAACTCAAACCACAACCTACACCCAATCCGGTTGCTATTTGGTTTGCCCACTAAGGACATAGGTAAAGGGTTATTACAGCCACACAATAGCCACAAAGACTAGGAGAAAGGAGAGACAATAACGCACTGCAAAGGAAGCACAAAGCCAAAAAAACATAGCCAATATCTCTCACAAGAAGGAGCGGCAATAACATTCCACACACACAGCCAACAGAAAACGAGAGCCAGCATATATAAAAGAATAGGTGGGCTTTAGGGTAAATAGTGATTAGGCCCAAGAGTATAATAGGTAATGAATAAATGGGCTACATACCAAAAGCCATCCAACAAATAAGTCGGGTCATGTAGCTAATTAGGCTACTTCAATTGGCCAAAATAGATTGTAGATTTAAGTCCTTACATTTGTGATATCAATATATCACTTCAGTCATTGGTCGATGCCGACTAAATAAATAATGACTTAACATCATCGTCCGGAAAGTCATTTGATAACAATTTGCCTAACAAATATGTTTCTGTACTGTAATGTAACTTCTATCTAGGTGGATGATAGAAATGTTAAGAGCTTGTTCGGATTTTATTATTAGTTGCTTATAATTTAGCCTACCTTTGGGAAACAAATTTAAATCAATTATAAATTGTCAGACTTTATATTTAACCACATATTTTAATTGACTCACAAGTCCTGTCTATTTACTTATTATTCATTTTTATCTATTTATAAATTAAACGCTTCATTAATGGTACTTTGAAATTAAAAAGAATACGTGACTCAAATATAAATAAAAACTACAGTAAACTTTAATATATACCGAGCACATCGTGAAATTTAAATACAAACACTAGAAATTTGTTGGAAAATTTTAATCCGACCCATCAAACCACTTGCAAAACAATGTTAAAAAGTGGTAAAAAGATTAGATTATTCACTACTAGTAAATTAAAAAAATATAATATAAAACATGAAATTACCACAAAATTTTTCACTGTCATAAAGTTGTTAGGGAAATTTTTCTAACTATAAATTTTTGTAAAATAAAATTTGCCTCTCATAAAAATTTATAGTAAAAATGATCATTCCTCATGCAAAATGACTGGTGCTTTTTTATAAAAAAATGTCATCGGAAAAATCTAGACAAATTTGACGAAGAAGACTATAATGTTTAAGTTGATTAGAAATTCTCATCACTTTGGCTAAATTCGATGAAACAGCCTAGATTATTTAATATTTGTGCAAAAAAACAAAAGTATATAATAGACTAAAAATTTTCGTGAACTTTGCTTAATTCTACGAAAAATTATCTGGATGATTAAATTAATGCAGAAATGAAGTGATAGAATTTTATAAAATTTTTGCAGAGAATATTATATATCCATTTTCTAACCAAATTTTTTTTGCTGTAATGCTTACCCTTGAGTCATCAGAGTCTTTGAGTGTCCTATTTGGCTGTTGGAGTTTCTTGGTGGTTCTCCCTGTAATAGTAAATGGAAGATTGGATTTTCTCATATGCTATATGAAGAAGGGCCTCCATTCTCTGGCATCAGACTGAGAAGAAGACTAAAGGTTTAGTCTTGGATATACCAGATTTTGAGTTAGATAATTGAAAATTCAATATAGGTTTTTATGCGATTATGCAGCCTAAGGTGAAGTCTTGGTCTCTTTAAACACATCAAAGATTGGGTTGTTTTCTCATAGTAAAATACAAAGAAAGAACAAAAAAAAAAAAAAAAACTACTGTCTTTTTGGGGAATCCAGCGGCCTCTAGTATATGAATATATGCCTAATAGTCAACAGAAGTGTAGAGGATCAATATTTATCAACCAAATCAGAGACAAGATACCTCTCTCTTGGGATGTGAGGCTGAAGATAGCCCAAGACACAGCTCGAGGCTTAGCGTACCTGCTCGAGGAAATGGATTTTCAGGTCGACCATTTGTGTCTGTACTGGTAGCAAGCATATCCTATATCCTAATTAAGGGCAGGCATAAAATCATAAGAAAACTTGCATGTGTTCAGTGAAATGCTATACTCTTGCATTACAACTGATGTTTCTCATGTTCTAATTTCTTTAAACTGTAGATCATCTTCCGAGATTTCAAATCATCAAACATTCTCCTAGACGAGCAATATAATGCTAAGTTATCAGACTTGGGATATTGGCTCGTTTGGGCCCTACAGAAGGACTGAGTCATGTATCAACTGTGGTAACTATACCATACTTATCAGATACTAAGAAGTTTCAGCAAATATTGGACTAAAGGCTTGAAAGGAAGCATTTCAGCATATCGGCCCACAAGCTGTCGTTTGTTTGTAGCCAACCGCTGCTTGGCTGGACAACGAAACGCTCGCCCAAATGTGAGCCAAACGTTGGAAATGGTGAATCAAATGGTAGAGGCATCGAGGGTAGGCAATCCACAGCCACCTTTGAAACTTAGATGTTCAGGGAGATTCACGGATAAGAAAAATGTAACGGATAAGAAAAATGTAGAGAGCTAATGTCATTTAAATAATGATCTTTTGAGGTCTTGAGTCATTAGTTATAGATATGGAAAGATTTTTCATAATAGTATTATTTTTTCTGGTATTATTTATAATAGGAGGAAATTTATTTAATTTTGAATTTATTCTTGGTCCACAATACCTACATTATTATTTTTTTATTTTATATATTATTACAAATATTTACTCCATTCTTAAAATTGTTACGTTCCAAAAGAATGATTCCGAGTTAGACAAAATATAAACTCATCATACAAAGCCTCAACAGGTTTCAATCGAATTTATTTATAAGTATCTATGCATATGTTCTTGAGTCCTTGACATACATTAGTAACATCCGAATAGAGTCGAGAAATAACTTATTTGGAAAGAAGAATGAACTTAAAGTTTATTTTTTACAGTAATTATAGGTTTATTATAAAAAAAAAAAGTTAAATTTTATACTTCAAATAAAACATAAGTAACTTTTTAAAATTAAACACTGATTAAACAAAAGTATAGGTGCTACTTTTATAAAAGTCTACAAAAACTACTAACAAATTTGCTTCTGGCGCTCCAATTAGTGTTACTTATGTCAATTCCCAATTGCATTAGTTAAATTGGGCCTAGTATGGGTTGGGCTAAAATAAGAGGATACAAAAGGGCCAAACGTAATTAATGAAAATCTGTGGGGGCATATTAGCCAATCAAGAATCCTAAAGCTGAGAACAGGCTAAACCTCATCCATTCGAATGATGGGTTTATCAACAGTCTGAATCTTGAATATACTGTCACCTTGAAACACCCAATTTTCTCTTCTAATTTTCCTTCACATTTTCAATCTGCAAAGAACTTGAAGAAATGCACACAAATTATCATACTATGGAATACTGAAAATACTGTTTTTTCTTTTTATTTGTTCTTTCTTTTTTCCAATGCAAGAACTGAAGTACTCCCAGAATATATGTATATTTGCATAATGGAGACAGGAAGGAGCTTAATTTCTTCACCTTCACAATTTCCTACAAGGACCCATATCAGAAATTGCGCATTCTCTTCTTCTTCTTCAGGTATATTAGTTGAATTCCCACTGTTCTTGATTGAGTTTGTGGGTATCAAGTTGAAGAATGAGAATAGGATTTGGTATATTTAATTTGTTTCAAATTGTTTTGCTTATCTTTTTTATGCGTCTGGTGTATATATTTGTGTAAAATGATGTTGAGTTACTTTATAAAGAACATCCTCAATTTGAATATGTCGTGTCAAAATATGTCTACGGACAGTCTTGAAAATTAACTCTGGCAGCTAACAATTATGCTATTTGTACAATCACACTTGACAACAATGGTTGACAATGTTGGTGATGTCAAAATTCGGACCATTAATTTAAAAAACAGTTTTTGAAATGGATGAATGCGATTATACCAAGTAATGAGTTGTCCACCAATATTGTCAAACTAGATTGTACATGTAGCATGATTCGGCTGCTAATAAGAATGTGCAGTGAACTCTCACGAGGCATTCCTACTCGCGTGACCATAAAATGTGCATAAAGAGACAATTCGGGTACCTGAAAAGCGTTTAGGATGTTCTATTGATTGTTATTGGAGTTCTTGTGTGATAGAGTCCCATTTGTATTGGTTCCGAATAAGATAAGGAGTTTGTTTTATTTTTATTGTCTTGTATCAATTATGGTGGTGAATTGTGATATAATTGCTAAACTTTGTTATACTGATGGATAAGATAATAGATGTTTTCAAATTGATGAGATGGCTCGGAATACAAAAGTATTGAGACTGCATTATTTAAGTTAGGCATGTATGAATCAGAAGTCTTCTCTTTTAGTCTCCATTCTTGGAAAACCTTACATGATAAAAAACCATAACACTTGGGCAATTGCAGTCTACGAAATATGTTATGCTTTCATTTCAATGTTTATGCAGTTATCAAGCTATTGAAGCACATTCGAATTGCACGTGGCTTTCATTTACAAACTGATACGACAACAATAATCCAATTTTTAATCTGATACTACATGAAAGATATGTGGCTTACTAATGTAAGTATAAAGATATGTGTTATAAGATTTAGCAAAAAAATAAAAAATAAAATAAAATAGAAAAGTGGATGGAATATATGATAATTGTTTGTTGAAGTAAATAAATCTTGCACTTATTATCTTGGCATTGAACTTTTTGGTCTTGCAGAATATAGAACTAAAAGTTACATAAGCCATCTAGCGTGCGTTTTGAGTTCATTCCGTATATTCTCTTCTCTCCTAACAGACGTGTAAAACTTAAGCTGTTACTTTGTGTTACTGTTAAATGCTTCCATTGCTTATCTCTGAAAATAATGGAGCTATCTTCATCTCACTACGAGTCAAGATTGCCAGTTGTTTTAACAATGACTTTATGGAGTGTCGTACGTGTTTAGGATTAATCTTTGGACACATTAAGGTAATGTCCTACTAAATCTATGGATACAATTCAAGGAGTACACTAAACAAATGTGTCCGGCATGGCCACTTTGCCTTCTTAGGTGCATTGTCTATCGTCTCATCTTATGGTTACTATTATTTTCTTGATGCGTGGCTCTTTAAATGATGTCAAAATACTTGTTACTGAGAAAATAAATGAAACCTTTCTTTTTTTTTTTTTTCTTTAAAAAAACTTTTAATTTCATCTTTCCTTGTAAATTTTGCAGTTTTGATGATTCATGAGCAAGTTGCTCCTGCAGTTACCTCTCTCTCAGCTAGTTCTTTAGGCCGACATTTTCCCTCGTCAATTTTAATTCAAGAACAGTATGATAAAAGCCAGCCTTTGTTGCAACAGAAGGAGGACATCACTTTTCAGGTGAGACTCTCGTGATGAGCACCTTCATTTGAGTAAAGCTGTGAAATTAGATCTTGATTGATCAAATTCGTTTACCCTTGGTACTGGCAATCAAATATTTTCTGGGTAATTCTGAAGTTATATACAGTTAATTAATACGGGTCATATTTTCCATGTGTTTGAAATATTGTGCATTCTTTTCTGATCAAAGGCGACGCTGGATAGGAGGTTGATGGGACCTCCCACAGGAAATGAAGAGAATAGCATTCTTGATTCTGACCAATATGTAAATGATTTCCAACTTCAGTTGCAACACTGGCCTGCCTTATGGTACTTGTAAGATAAATGGAACTGTCAAACTTGTTTGCTGTGTTATTTGATACGGAACTCTTCAAACATATTTATGTTCAGCTCTCCCTATAGTTGAACCACCTTTTCTAACTTGCAACTCAATTTTCTTGATGGGTTCTTTCAGATTGCCATCCTTACGGACGAAGGAAGCTCAGTCCTTGCCTATGATGGTGCAGTCCATTCTTAATAAAGAAGAGAAGGTTACAGGTGTAGAACCACAAAATGTTGTTTCCCTTGCAAGAAAAGCTTTGTCAGCATCCAGAGAGGCGGCCTTAATTGCTGAAAGCACCAAATTGTTGGGAGTTAATCTTGAGGACTCTCACAGTCCAAGGTGAGTATCTTTGCATCTTCAAGCTTAAAAATGAGTAGAATTTAGTTGAAAACTTCTTATATCCAAGCATGATTTTTTTTCCTCCTTACTTATAAATAAAAAAGGTAAATTATTTTGAATCTAACTGTTACGTTAATGTCAAACTAATTTATTTCCAATTTTGATCAATATAAAAAAGAATTATTTTAAAACTTACTTGTTTACTTATAAGTAAACTTTTTAAGCTTAGCCAAATATACTCTATCTCTATTTTCCACAACATCTTAACGAATTGATATTTAAAATAGTTCTTCATGTTGGCTGTGTAGAGGTTTGGTTAATAATCCCATACAAGATAAAAGAACTGTAAGGTCAACTCGTCTCCTGGAGAGGAAAACTAAAAGACGGAGGCTTCCAAAGTCAAACCTTGAGGTTCAGGAAAACAACCATCCAGGGAGGTCAGAAGTACAGAGAAAAATTGGTGAAAGATTTGATCCAAACGATCCCCTTCGATTGTTCTTGGGTGAACCAGAAACGAGAAAACTTTTAACTGCAAAAGAAGAGTCTGAATTAATAGTGAAAATACAGGTTTGTTATGTGCCAATTTTTCATTTTGTTTAAAACAGATTATAACTTGTTCCCATATCTTTCTTCGGTTCAGGAAGTAATGAGACTAGAAGAAGTGAAGAGTCGGCTACAAACCCAGTTTTCCCGTGAACCTACACTGGCTGAGTGGGCTGATGCTGTTGGGCTTAGCTGTCAAACCTTGAAGTCACATCTTCACTGTGGTAAAAACAGCCGAGAGAAGTTGATTTATGCCAATTTCCGCATGGTGGTTCACATTGCTAAGCAGTACCAAGGGCGTGGTCTCAGCTTCCAGGATCTATTGCAGGTGAACTAAAGCTCATAATTTTATTACTTTCACCTTGTTTTGACCCTCCCACATGACTGAGTGTAGGCCAAATTCTTCAATATCTAGAGAATTTCTTGGCTAAACCCAAAAAATGTGCAAGCACTTAATATAATTTTTAAGCATAGCCAAACATAAGACTAAGCTTAAAAGTTACCTGGAGTAACTTTTTATGCAAAGAAAGTACAACTTTAGTGCTTGTCTAGCAGCGTTTACATTATAATTTAAGCAGTGCTCGTGGATAATAGTGGTGGATCCTACAAACTATGTGGATAAAAAGTATGTTTGAATAAAAGTGATTATATAAAAATCTTTACCAAACATGCACTTAGAACATAAACCTATTTTAAAAGTAAAAAGAGCATATTTTGTCTATGCTTAATTTGTTCCAAGTACTTATATTCACCAACAAGTAAATAAGTTTGTTTTAAAATAAATAAACTTCGTAATGATAAAAGATGGATATAAGTAAGTTACTTATTGAGAGTAAGGTCATAGTTGCTTTAGAGTAAGTGATTTTTTAACTCAAAAGAAAGGGGAAAAAAAAAATTCCGGACTTTTTTACTGTTTAGATACAAAAACTTAACTCTTTTTCAAGCTTGTAGGCAAACATACTCAAATTTTCACTTACAATTCAGAAAAAAGTACTTTTATGTTTTTATTTTTATTTTATTTGAGGGAGTTGGGGTTTAGCCAAATATGCTCAAATCGTGTTTTTGTCCGTGAAACAATTATACAAAACAAGGGCTTTTGGCCAACTTTTATGCCCTTATGATACAAGACAATTCATTTGTTGGTGGCTTGATGTCTACTGCAGGAAGGAAGCATGGGTCTTATGAGGACTGTAGAGAAATTCAAACCCCAAGCAGGTTGCAGATTTGCTACTTATGCCTACTGGTGGATAAGGCAAGCAATTAGGAAAGCCATATTTCAACATTCCAGGACAATACGTTTGCCAGTAATAATGCCCTCTTAATAGTATTGAAAAGTTCCAACGCGCTTCTCAAATAAATTTCTAACTACAAATGTACTATTTGAAAATGTTCAATCACACAAATTGATATTGCAGGAGAATGTGTATGGACTATTGTCCAAAGTGAAAGAAGCAAAAACAATATGCATTCGAAAAGGTAATCATCATCCAATGAAAGAGGAAATAGCAGCAACTGCTGGAATCACAGTCGAGAAACTTGATAGACTTCTATTTGCGGCAAGAATGCCTCTTTCAATGCAACAGCCTATATGGATGGATCAAGATACTACGTTTCAGGTACACTTTCTTGTCAACTGGTGTTTCCATTAGGTAAAGCCTCCAAATCCTAGTATCAGTCAAACAACGTTAAACAATATTTCACTTTTTGTTGTGTGTGGATTAAGACCTTAATTCCAATCACAATAGCATTAAGCAAAATGAAATTAGAAACACACACAAATAAGCACGCACGCAGATTTATAGTGGTATACTCTTGATATGAGAGCTACATATACTTGCTGTAGCACATTTTTTACTCTATGAACAAGGAGAATTACAATATTTATATCTCAGTCTGTACTTTTAACATGAAGCAGCCTGACTATTAGGCTGATACGCAGTTGAGCAAAAAAGTTTATGGTAAATTAAGCTCCATTCTATCCAACATTCTTGGTATTTTAGTAGTATATATTGTGACATAGTTATTAATTACAGGAAATCACTTCGGACACCTCAGTTGAGGTCCCAGATGTAAGTGTCGCAAAGCAGCTGATGAGACAACATGTCCGCCACCTCTTGAGTGTTCTCAGTCCTAAAGAGAGGAAAATAATTCGTCTGAGATTTGGTATTGAGAATGATCAACAGAAGTCATTATCTGAAATTGGTACCATTTTTGGGTTATCCAAGGAGAGAGTTCGACAACTGGAGAGTCGAGCACTGTACAAGTTGAAGCAGTGTCTTGATAGCCAAGGACTCGAGGCATATGCAGATATGATCATTTAAACTTGATTCCATTTCTGTATGTTAAATGCAAATTGAACTATATGTGTGATAGTGGTGGTGACTGCAACTGAATCGAATGTATGACTGTGTGGGCAACATCCATGCTCTCCGGTCTTGTTTTTCAAATAACATCAATCTTCGGAGCATCTATTTAGAGCTTTTATGACATGTAAATCCTTAATTTCCTCGATCAATATGATCGTGGTTTTGCTACTAAAGCTGGCATTTTATTTTTCCTAGAAGTTGGATTTCTCAACTTTCCTTTTCCCTCAAGTACATGTCCAATATAATGGAACATGAATACGAGTTTTTACGATGTTAACATACCAGCAAATTACAAATTGAGATTCAAAGTTGAATATCATAGAACATGTTACGACGCTAATCTTCCCATTCCATATAACCCAAGTTTCAACAACTTTGGGTGTATTCCCAGTGAGGGAGTGACATATGTTGGGAGTTGAAGACAACATGTGAATAAATGAAAGTCTCATCGTAGGTAATTGTTTAAACTTTTAGATGAGTTTGATTCCTTTCGCATAATACCGAGATTATGTTCAAATCACACAATCACCACTCGTTTACAGTAAATATTACAGGTGATGTATTTAAATCAACATTCTAAAAAGCATAAAACGTGGTTATGCGTGAAAGT
>CAIGRB010141781.1:55357-113686 GCA_903798255.1 Fraxinus quadrangulata | reverse complement strand
AATTCTAAAAATCATTTCATAATTAAAATAATACATATCAAACATTTGAAATTACAAAATATTTTATATACTTAATAATTCCTTCAATTAATCAATTATACAATTTTCGAAGAAAAAAATTGAAACTAAAGTCAAATAAAAAACTTTTAAAAATAAATAAATAAAGCCCTCCTAGTCACACGTTAAGTCTCAACTTGACAATTGACCACTTAATTTCGCACTTACTATCAAGGACATTTTGTCCGCACCTCGTGCCTAAGCGCGCTTTTTAGACACTGATTTAAATGAATGCACATAAAACGATGTCTCAACACAAGGACGGCGTTTAAAGAAATTAATCTGTTCCTAGCTTCGACATGAGTTGGTTCACAAAGACTATTCTGCATCCAACCGTTTCTAGGTTTTTATGAGCGGACTAAACTATGAATCCAATTGTTTATATAAGAAAATTGAAGTGAAAAATAATAAAACTACTACCAAAGAACATAAATCAAAATTTATTGTCTTAGGATGACAATGTGGTGGAATAGAAATATGTCGCCTTGGTTCCCCATTTATTTACTCTTTTTTTAAATATCATTTTTATGTAAGATTTAAATTTATAAACATATTTATTTACTCTTTTTTAAATGTCAGATTTTCTTAAATTTGGTGTTGCTTGCTTGATATTTTAAGTCAAGTTAATTAGAATTTATTGACATATTTGATGTGTTGGGTTGGGTTGTATAAAGGTGAAAACGATCGGTATATTCTATCACTTTGACCTTTTAATTTAATCCAATTCGTGCACCAAATATGCTCTAGCATGCTAGATTCGGATAGTATTAAAAGACTAAGAAGAGGTTATATTTTCTTTAATGGGATAGGATTAAAAGACTGAGAAGTGGTTAAATTTTCTTTAATGTACTTACTATATGGGATTGTCCATTCGTATATACCAAAAGAAATTGTTCGATATGCTTTATTAGGTACGATTAAACATTTCAATAAGAATGATGTTATTCCTATTTATAAACTATTTACAAATTTTGAATCATTATTCTCCAATTTTGAATAAATATTAATCATTGTTATCTATACATTTCGTGAAATTAATTGTTATTTCTATTTATAAATTTGTCAAAATGAGGATAAAACTATCAAACTCAAGGGTGTGCATTTTCTACTTATTTTATAGTTTTCGTATATTAAAAGGAGGCTAAATATATTGACACCACAATTTTAATAATTAGACTACATTTTAATTATATGAAAGATTCATAACTTTTACGAATTATCACATTTATGTCTCAAACTTTTTTTTTTCATTGCATTTTTATTCTCAAATTAACAAAAATTGTTCTGAACTATGGTTCCTCTCCAAAAAAAAATTAAGATAAAGAGTAAAAAGACTAATTTTTTGATTTAAAAGAAGAATGTGATGAAAAAATTAAGGATATGTGTGATAATAATAATAAAGATTAATGATATTTATTATAATTAAAATATGGTATATTTATAATAAAATGTGGTGTAATTACCCTTAAAAATATTCATAATAATTGATCCAAATACGAATGTTTGGGACTCGAAAAATGAGACCATTCAGAGAAAACACCCACTAAAGAAACCCTAAAAGGACACGAATATTTCGGGTAGAACGTGATCCTTGTGGACTATCCCTAATTTACTAATTATTTCGTATATATTCTTGACCAGAATTTATGAATTTTTATTTTCCCCAAAAACTGCAAAAAGGTCACATCACACTAAGTGCACGTGCTGTTGAAATGACTTTGTGGGTCTGTTTGGGGCCACTTTAAAATTTACAAAAAAGATAAAGACTCCATTTCAATACAATTTTACAATGATTTATAAATTTGGTCAATTTTAAACATTAATTTCAATTATACATTTGTAATTATTATTCATTAATTTCCAACAAAGATTAAAGCATCACAAGTAGATAACAAGAAGATTTATATCTAAGACATTCACTTGCTTGAAGATCATAGTAAATTTATACTGGAAAAAAAAATATAGTGAAAACTGGATTCACATAATCGCAAACAAATATTCCTTCCATACAGAAAGCTATGTAGGTGGTTAGATAGTACTAAATTGACTAAATGGTAGAGTCGAAATCGACACTCAAATGAAAAAATTAGGGAAAATTGCAGCCACGACACCAAAACCTTTTATTTAGTAGCAAACTTGATTAAAACATTTCATTTGTATCATCCATGATATCAAACATTTTAAGAATTCGCACCAGAAGTCCAAATGGATGAAAATCGTTAGTTTGACTATTGGTTCACTTCAAAAATTTATTTTTGACTAAATCATTAAATGGCAAAATGGTAATTTCATAATTTTAACATAAAANCAATGCCAGCATCACACCACCATCAGCCCAACATCTATTATAGCAATCCCCACCACCTACAATCGTTAAGAAAAGCTCCCAATTGATCTAAAACTATTAAAAATCCAAAATGACCACCAAGCATCACCGCAACAAAATCGTCCACAAATCGCCCTCCAAACCACCACGTGTCGATAGTGATGTCAAACGAGCCGAGCGGCTCGTCGGCTCAACCGCTCGGCTCATGAAAACACTAACCGCTCGGGCTCGTCAAATGACAAGCCCAAGCCGAGCCGCAAGTGTGCTCGACGAGCCGAGCTCGTGAGCTCGTGAAAAATTAATTTTTTTTTTTAAAAAACGTAAAAAAATATTCAAAAAGCTCGTGAGCTCGCGGCCTCACGAGCCAAGCAAAGTCGTGCTCGTTAGTTAAAGGGCCGAGCCGAGCCATTGCCACCTCTACGTGTCGAGCAATCCACAATCCCAACAAACACACGAGTTACTATAATCCCAACAAATACGCAAGTTTCTGTAATCCCAGCATCCAATTCCATTCCACACTCCATTCACATCCACCAAATACATATACATACAATCTTCTGTAAATCTGAATGTTGATCGACTTGACAAAGAAAATTGAATTAAAACCTAATTGTCGCCACCACAAAAAGAAAAATTACAACCAGTAGCATCGATGTCGTCCCGTGTCCATTATCACCACCAATTCATCAGTCTTTAGAGTTTTTTCAGTAAAATCAACCATCAATCTTTGAAAGTTTAGAAGAAATACCATCACAACAACCACATCAATCGAAGATAGGGAAAAATCCTCATCATCGCAAAAGGACCAAGGGACAGCCGCGTTTGCCTTGCCGAACATACTGCCTTCAATTTTATTATGTACAAGACTGCCTTGGCTATGAACGCCCAAATACAACAGTAGATTGGCTAATAAAGAAGGTTAAGGCAACCATTGACAACCTTGCGTAATTGTCGGCCTGGAAACCCACCATCGGTTCATCAATAGATGCAAGTTTTGAGCAAGAAGACGAATAGAAACTTGGGGATTTCGGTGACCACATGCAAGTGACTTGCGTGTGTTTGTGGAAAGAGTGGTGGTGGCCCGATGGTGGATTAGATTGGCTTTTAATTTGTGTTAGTTAGTGTTGGGGCGGGATGGGGATGTGGTGGAGGTGTTGAGAAGAAGATTTTTGATTTTTAAAAAGGGGATATGTGATATGATTAAAATGCTCGTCTTTGTTGGTCCAAATTATCAATTTTTGAATTTTTAAGTCAACCGACGGTCAAACCAACGGTTTCTATCCATTTGGACTTCAAGTGCAGATTTTTGAAAGATTTGGTATCGTGGGTGATACAATGAAATATTTGGATCAAATTTGCTACTAAATGAAAGATTTGATACCATACTATAATTTTTCCAAAAAATTATTATAATTTAGAGATTGCACTTCTCTTAACAGTGAATGTTCCATACTACTGTATTCAAGGTTTGTCTTCTTTGAAACTGATGCTACTGACTATGAGTCATAATTAGCAGAAGGGCACGGAACAAAACCATTTGATAATTATATATAGCTGTAAATTTAGTAATTTACCACAAAAGTAGGCCACTTTTTTTTGTTTTTTTAAACCTATTTATTCAGTGCAACACACTCTCAATTAAAGCTCCTCAATTAATACTCGTCCTGAATTTCCCAAATCCAGAATAAAAAGACCCTAAAAACCAAACCCTCCACCATATATACACCATCAACCTGTGGCTTCCAGCAAGAAGCTGCTGCTGCTGCAGGTGATATTAACTCATGGCTGGTAGTGATGAGAACGGCGCCCGGGTGGTGGAGGCGGCGGCAGCGATAGCGACGACGGAGGCTTCTGGGAAATCTTTCAGTAAGAAATGCAGTCATGTGGCGAAGAAGCAGCGGGCCAAGTTCTACATTCTCCGCCGTTGCATAGCTATGCTTGTGTGTTGGCATGAGCGGAACGACACTTGAGTGACAGGGCGAAGACGGTGTTTTTATTTATCTACGAAGAGTAATTATTGTTACATATATATGCTTCATGGATATTGTAGTAACTCATTAATTGTTAGGTGAAAGTTCTCGTGGTAAATTAAATTTCGAAATTATATTTATTGCATGAACTTTTAAAATCGATTTGGGGTTTTCGGTCTCGAAATTTTGCTTTGGATTAACTTGTTATCATGATTTCACTTTGAGTTATGGTAGGTTTCTCAATTTTTATAGCATGCACAACTTTTTTATTTTATTTTCTATTATTGCATCGGATTAGCTAGGACGCAATCAATTCTTTTGCACCATCGTCCTCTCAATTTGAAGCCATTTTCTCGAATCTCGTCTAAAAGAATCATAGATTTGTTGTTCATGTACAAACTACACACACATTTTTTACAATTTTTGTTAAGAGTATTTTGTTTTCGCACATAAAAAGTTATTAGCCCATATTTAATATCAATTAAATTTTAATTTATTTTTAAACTCTCTTATCAATCACACATTCTCTTAATAAAATAATATTACACATAAATTTAAAAATTATTCTTACTTTTTAATCACGTATTTCAAAATCAATTTTTTTTTCTAAATAATGGAGTTCGAAAAGGGCTTACTTTAGGCATGTTGACGTGTAAAGACGTAAAGAGCACTCGAATGATGATTATGTACTTTTACTTTGAATGGTATGATTTGACTTCTGTGGTTAATCAAAACTCTATCTAGGAAAATAAAGCAGAAATTATATCACTTTATTATTTATAATTATAGACATTATTAAAATTATCACTTTATTATTGTCGACAAATCATTTACCTAGAACATTAAAATTTGAATCCAAAACTAGAAACATTTTTTTTTTTTTGGAATATAATTAAATCTTTGAAGAATGCAATTTAGTCTTTAATATATACTCTTAAACTTCTATTTGTGCAATAAGTTCTTTCTTTGTTTCTTTTACGGGTATGATTATGGAATTAGTCCTGTATTTTCAACTCCCCACTTCGATATCCATGGATAATATTCTCGTCTGTCTGGCTAGTAGCCGTTTTCAGATCAACTATGTATTTAAATTAATAAATAAGATAGAAAGATTCGAAGAAGAGAGTGTCTTGTATTCTTCCTAATTACTTTCAAAGTATAGAATTCAATACTTCCTTCCACTATTTAATTAACATGTATATTAATTACGACATACCAAATAAGAGTACGTGAGAGCCCTATTTTTCTCAAAACTCATTTTCAATTACACATTTTCTTATAAAATTATTTTACACATAAATCTAAAAAAATTTCCCATTTTTTAATCATACAATTTTTTTTTTTTAAAATTACTATTTAAAAACGTATATTCTCCAAAAATACGAGACTCAAAAGAGGGTTTAAATATTAATAGGGAGTATTGAGTACCACCACAGTAGTACAAAAAAGTTTTTCTTTCCGAACAATAATTTTCTTGATCCCCAAAACAATACAAAAAACTGTAGATGTCTTGTCATTTCAGACAATGCAGTCAATGTTAAGGTTATGCTGCCAGAATGTAAAACAGTGCCAAGAGTCCCTCAATAATTTTAAGCTCTTTTAATAGTAAATTTGCAACCTTAATTCCCACCCTTCTTGCCCAGTGTTTCTTTGTATCATTGTATGCAACAGAATACATAAGATTTATACTTATTCGAAAAAAAATTAGTTAAACAAAAATTTAATTTAATGTTAGGGCCAAGGTTATGCAAGCAAGAATTTTAATTCAAAACGTGATCATCAGTTCGAATTGCAAATTTCAATTTATATAAGTGAAGCATAAATCACAATAATCTTTGATTAATTGAAACTTACTTTAATCTCGTGGTTCATTGATTGTACTTCAATAGAGTAAGACTTCATATATCGACACCCCCCCACTCTGTTCCCCTCATCTCCCTGGCCCTATCCATTTCATTTGTTTAAATTATAAATTCATTATGTTCATAATCAAACCTTAATTTTAATCACATATTTCAAATTACTAATAACTACTTGAGAATGATAAACATTTCACAACACATCACTCGTGTACACGATGACAAAATATTTCGTCTCTGACTCGCTATATGCCGTCCCTACTCCGTTGAAGAATCAAAGCGAGCACGGAAAATATGTTTTCCCAAGGAACTCACTCCAACTTTTATTTACAATATTTGTATCGATTTTCAATGGAATTTGAAAACAATAACTTGTAATAAAGAAGAAACGTAGGATTGGGTACAGTCACCCGACAAGGAGAATCCTTTGAGGGCGTGCGCGTACGTAGCTCCTTTACTGACATTTTCTGTTCTCCCCCACACGTGCGGTCCATCTTTAATTTTTGTACTATTTGGGCCCAAATAAATTTGACTTGTTAGCCTCTTCCCTTAGCCGATTGCAAATTCTGGTGAACTAAAAACCTGACTTCCGTATGAACACTGCTACTTTCTACATTTTATACTATTAGAGGTAGAATTTGAGCGTACCGTTGGCTTTTTCACCTTGTCAGTTTTCCCGATCTCATGGTTGCATTGAAATATTGGTAAAAATAAATTCTATCATGGGCCCGTAATCTTTCGTAAGTATGGCATTATATCCTTGATCTATCATTTGTTGCACTCACGTCCCAATCTTTTAAAACTATGGCATCACATCTCCAAAAAACAATTATTTGAACTTAAAATGACACTCATGTGATCGTCGGACTAAAACTGTTCAAAACATATTCCAAAACAAACAAAACGGTTGTAGAGAAGTTTTCAATTTTTCAGTAAATTTTGATAAATTTTCATAAAATGTGTAGTTAAAACTGAGAAAAGTTGTGGCTCTCATGAGACACGTTATTAAAATTAATTGTTGAGTTTGCCTTAAATTTTTGTAAAATTTTTCAACTAACCCAAACAAGAGCTATATATGTGCACCGATGGGATTATAATTAGAATTTAGGGTGATCTAAAATTTAAATTGAGCATGACATGGTCATTTGAAGTGGTATGTTCAAAATTTTATATGCATATTTCCAAACGATGATGAGAATCTCCATAAAAACAAAAAATTACAAAACAAGATTCTTTGAAACTCATTTTCAATAATAAATTTTTCTAATTAAATAACTTTGTACGTAAACTCATAACTTTTCTTCTTACTTTTAGGTTAAAATTCTTCAAAAAGAATTATTTTCCACAAAATTTATCCTAAATAAATATTTGCATTAAACATGCTTTCTATAAATAATTAAATATTGTACTAGATACAGGGCGGCCAGCTAAGAAGAAGAAATTATGCATTTGGTAAACGGAAGCAGGGGTGAATGTGAACACGTGCATTTCTGACACTACACTTATAGGTGTCTTATCCATGGAGAAAAATTAACTACAAGAGATGAGAGGTGGTGGTGGTGGTTATTGCCAGCTTTTTCAGTCGAAAATGGACTTGCAAAGGAAAGGAAGAAAAAGGACCCACTCCTCGTCCATTTTACTATTTTTAGCTCATCTATCGACTATAAAGGATTAAACTTTCAGAAAGGACTTCTTTTTCTCAAAAAGAAGAGGCACGCCAAAGATGTTCTAAGGTTAATGTTAGAAGTAAAATGTAGAAAGAATTGGCTATGAGGTAAAATGATATTTCTTTTACCCAAATTTTACTTTAGGCTACAAAACAGCCTATCCAAGGATCTATTCGTACACGATTCTTATTCTTTTGCTTGCTTATGGCCAATGGCTCAGTTGCTTCTTGGAGAGCTTGAATAATACTCAATCAGTCTATTTGTTTGGTTCTGTGGTTGTAGAGAGTCAAATCTATTTCTATCTTATTTAAAATGCCATTCATCAAAATAAAATAAAAAATATTCTTTGAGCCTAGACATTGACCTTTTGCAAACTTGAAACTCCAATTTTTGACTATTGAAAAATCATATCATAGAAACGAACAAAGTCATATAGATTCTCAAGTATGTGGCCAATGAAATTTGCTAACCAAGCTTTAAAAAAAAAAAATAATAATAATAATAATAATAATAAGGGAAAATTGCAACCGTGGTCCCAAACCTTTCATTTTGTTGCAGATTACACCCAAACATTTCATTTTTGCGGCCGAAATCCCAAACTTTTATATGTAATTGCAGCGTTGGTCCCAAATCTTGAATTCCGTCCAAAAAGCCGTCAGTCAACGTTGCTACAATAATTTTGACTCGAACAAATTGTACACCAAAACCTTTAATTTTTGCAAGCGAAGTCCCTAACCTTTACATATAATTGCAACGTCGGACCATTCACACATTCGGTCCATAAAACCGTCAGTCAATGTTGAAACAATAATTTTGATTCAAATGACAACTTAATTGAAAGATAAAATTGTTAAAACAAGTTATCCAAAAAAATATTTGTCTTCTTCAAATTCTTAAATCTTTTCATAGTCATCACATTCTCATAATCGATAAGTATCCGATTAGATAACAATCTGATCCGATTATTTTCAAGGTATATCCAATCTTATTGTCAAAATAACGAAATTAGTTCTAACTTTCACCAATAAAAAGATTGTATAATTCAAACCTTGTTTGCTCAATGGTAATTTATTTATTTATATTTATTTATTTATTTTAGTGACAAATAACATGCCATAAAAATAATTTGACGATTCGATTATTATAACAAATCGGATCAGATTGTTATCTAATCGGACACTTATCGATTATGAGAATGTGATAACTGTGAAAAGATTGAAAATTTTAAAGAAGACAAATATTTTTTTGGATAAATTGTTTTGACAATTTTATCTTTCACTTAAGTTGTCATTTGAATCAAAATTATTGTTTCAACGTTGATTGACGGTTTTATGGACGGAATGTGTGAATGGACCGACGTTGCAATTATAAGTAAAGGTTAAGAACTTCACTAGCAAAAATTAAAGGTTTGAGTGTAATCTACAATAAAATGAAAGATTTGGGACCGACACTGCAATTTGTTCGAGTCAAAATTACTGTAGCCCCGTTGACAGTCGATTTTATGGACGGAATTCAAGGTTTGGGACCGACACTGCAATTTCATATAATGGTTTGGGACTTCGGCCGAAATAATTNAGGTTTGAGTGTAATCTACAATAAAATGAAAGATTTGGGACCGACACTGCAATTTGTTCGAGTCAAAATTACTGTAGCAACGTTGACTGACGATTTTTTGGACGGAATTCAAGGTTTGGGACTTCGACAGCAAAAATGAAAAGTTTGGATGTAATATGCAATAAAATGAAAGGTTTAGGACCACGGCTGCAATTTTCCCTAATAATAATAATAATAAAGTGTTACGTAGGGGTACAGTAGGGGTACAACGTACAAGGTGCTTCCCAACATGAGCAATTTTTAGTAGCAGGACATCATGTGTTTTCTTAATAATGATGTTGTCTTGTGGTCTATATGATATGATTTGAATTGATTTGATATTTTCTTATCTTCATTGTCAATCAACCTTGAAATTACATATGCTGCCGACATACCATGTTCCTCTCAATAGTATCAAAATTTCTTGGGTTGAACCAATTCCACATTTCACCATGTATACATTTATCTAGGCGAACGGCGTGTTTGTTATTCCACCACAAAATTATACAAAAACCGAAATAATTCAAGTAGTACAATAGTCGTCGTCAACAACGCCTATTGCACTAGCCCCCTTTGCATGTGACCTAGAAATGAAAAGTACGACATTTCAATCTAAGCTTTAAGATTTTAGTTTAATTGTATTTAGTATTGTCTAGAACTTTCAGTAATTTATCTCGAGCCTTTATAAGGAAATCTGGTTACTCCTTTTGAATGAGTGGTATTAGAGCAACGTCTCAAATCTAGCCATGTAAATGCTCAAGAAGAATCATCATTGTTGGGCAAAGATTTGGATGAAGGTATGGCTCCCAGTTAAGAGATTCCAGTTGAAAGGTCATCTCTTAAGGGGCCATGATGATTATATATTGGTCATTTTAGTTTAAAAGGAGATTAAGCTATTTTTTGGTGATGGTGGTAACTGGGCCATAGTGGGCCTGTTGGGCAAGGTCAGCTCAGTCTAATAGGGCCTTTAATTGAGAAGGTACAACCCTTCTTAAAACATATCACTTTAATTTCCCTACGTACCTCTTTTGTGTTTACAGACCATGGTTGAGTACAAAAATAACTTCTTAGCTTCAAGCAGCATTTGGACAAACGGGCCCATATATATGTTGAGTTTTTTTGGTAAGAGTATTTGACAATATTAAAGAAGAAAAATAAACAAAAAAATCTTGTCTCTGAAATTTTGTCAAAATATACCATGCTTGTAATTGTATTTTTTATATTGTCACTCAACAATTCATGCATATGAGTGTTCCGTTATCTATCTTCTCGTCTGGACCCCCGGCTAACAAGCAGTAGCGAGCCTTTGTTGGGTAATCCCGTGTCTTGTTTTTTATGTCAATTGTCCGGTGCCGTCTTGTGGAGCTCGTCCATAACAACTCCAACCAACATCTACATGAAATTCAAGTGAATATTAGCTCAAAAAATCGAAACTTCTGTTAGGAAATGAAAACAAAGGTCTATCAAATCGTCAAAAGTGAAAGACCGTAGATTTAGCGCAGCAATTTCTGGGAGCAAGTAAAAAGAGGATAGGTTTAACTTGGTTAGGGAAATTCCTCGGCAAAGATAAAATTCTTCCCAGAAAATACCCATAACTGGAGAAAAGAAAAAGAGGTTTACCTCAAAGAAATATGAATAGCCACTGCGCCACAAGCATACTTCTTCAAAGACAACTTCTAGAGAAATAAGCAGTCCACGCTGCGGTTGCATCCAGTGAATTATTTTAGCCTCAGTTTTCCACTTTAGAAAGCAATAGTCTATACATAGGATCACCCCTATCTAACACGTGTTGTTCCCAATCGGATCGAACCCCAAAAGGATTCTCCATCATCCATCCTCTTTGCTGAACTGAATCCGTCTCTGAATCATGCACAAGCACGAGCTTTCCCTTACTGTATTCTATAAATTCTTTTTTCATTCTCAACGCGACAGCTTCTATGTCAGATTGGAGAAATACCTGCACAATCACGGTGCAGTATAGTAAAAACACTATTGATCTCCGAACAAAAAGGTAAAAAAGGTAACATATTTTGTGGTTGGTTAATAAATTATTACTGGATCCTGTAATCATCTGAATGGTCGTCCAATGGACTAAAGTGAAGGGGATCATGCCCGGAAGATTGTTTGCTCAACATATCCTCAGTACAGGAGGAAGACATTTTCAATGCACATTATTATTCAAATCATGAATTTCGCATCTCAGTCAGTTCAGAATTACACGGAGAAAAAAAAAAAAAAAGCCTTCTCGGTTCAGAAGTTGCATCTTTTGAATCTCCAATAAATCTGATACTGATTGAAATACCAATTTCAGTTCCATCATTTGATGTAATAATAAACCGAATAATTGACAAAGTAACAAAAACTGTGTCCAGTTACCAAAAGAAAAGCATTAGTCACCAAAGGGTAGTGGCAACTATTTTTTTACCTTTCCACCAAATATAAGCAAATCTGCAATTGCTTCAACTAATGACCTCTGCAACATTCTCCAACGGTGTTCTGGCTTGTTGAAGTCAGGATTTGGACACTGCATTTAAAAAATGATTTTGCCATTTGTACGTCACTTTTTAAAAACCTTGTTGACAGAAAAGTGTGTTGACAATATTTTATTGGATAAGTCTAGTGGTACATAATTTTATTGGATAAGTCTAATGGTAAAAAACAGTATCGATATGTGACCAGTCGACCTGATCATATGTACATGGAAAGGTAGAAGAAATGTCAATGCCTCAGTCTTGAGTAAAGGGCTTGAAAGAAACAAAAAGAATGAATGCGATCCACAGGAGTATTGTGAAGGCAACTCAACTGGAACTTAAACAAGTTTCTATCTCTATCAATGCCCCATACAACATATGTGGATTCTTAACACGACAAAGATATATAGGAATCTTATTCAAGAATTGAAAAGCCCAATTATTACATGAACTCCCAATTCAACAATGTATGTGAGTCTGCTTTCTAAAAGTCCTCTCTTGCATGTTTATAGTACTCACAGAGTATTTGTAGAAGGCTTTGGCAGAGCATACACACTTGTATTACCTGTATTGATACCATAACCAAATCTCCAGGGTAACTGGAAACTATGGACCGAAATGTTGATGTTGCATTTGTTGCAATAAAGTACCTACAAGACCCACAAATAATAATAGTAAGAGCTTCTCAATAAGTAAATGACACGTCCAGATCTGGTGAGCCATTCCCTCTCCACCAATTCAGGGTTGGATATCATATGGCCTGGACAGAATACAATCCCGAATTTAGAAAAGGTTATGGACCAATTTTGTTGTTTAAATAGTTGGCATCTTGTTTTCAATCAAACAATGTCCAAGGGTAATGTTCTACTGTGTTTACTAGGTACAGAAATACCACTTGGAGGACAAAAGAAAGACCTAGAAAGAGATCATACACATTAACTGACATGTGCATGAGCTTCATATAATTTCCATGTAGAAAAAGGTTTCTTCTCTTTTATTCCTTTTCCAGTGTTCCTTTCTCTCTTCTCTTTTTTTGGTGATGATGGTGCAGGAGCAGCAACCAGTCTACATACAGGACAGCTTGGACTTGCAGTGTTGAGTGTAGCACAAGAAAAGGACATAATTAAAGCCAAGCATGCATTGAGATGACAAAATCAATGGTATTCAATAGTAATTATCACTTTTCGTTTTTTGCATAAAGGGTCAAAGAAACAGGCTGATTTATAAACCTGACATAATTATGGTCATAAAAGGCTGTTAAATTTAGCCTATAACCCTTACCTAAGCTTGAATGTACTTTAAAAAATAAAAATAAAAACACTGTTAAATTAAGCCCAAGGTATAAGCAGACTTAGGGGGAAAAAAATAGCATACCCGTTCTGGAATGCAGAATGATGAAGATGATCTAGACAGCGCTTCACCAACTGAAAAAGAAACAGGATCTAGGAATCATTAAGTTCCGAGCTATCCAGGAAGAACTATTTTCACAGAAGAACAAAAGGACCTTTGCATTTATCTCCAGCCCAAGAAAATTCAGATGTTTCCAACTCTTGGCCATTCCAAATAGAAACAAGCCATTACCTGTCATTTGTGAACACACTTTAATTGCTTGTGTTGATTTCCCAGAGCACAAAGTTCATAATTATGCAATTATAGATTAAATCGTGTGAATTCGTGCTTAGAGCTCACATTATGTATTTATAGACTAAAAGGCGTGTACACAGAAATTTAAAAAAAAAAAAAAAACAAAAAAAAACAAAGCCAAGTACTTGTGAATAAAAAAAAACAAAACAAAACAAAGCCAAGTACTTGTGAATCATCATGACTGTCGACAATCTCCTTTCTAGCAATTTGTCTCCTCAGTGTGTGAATCACGCAAAATTGCTACCAAGATTCCTCAAATGCACCACAAGCTCCAATATAATTTGTCCCTAGATTCTCAAATACTCCACTATGGCCAAGATAATTTCTCACCTAGATTCCTGAAACACTCTAGTAGTACCAATATTTCTTGCAACAAAAAAGACCAAAAGATTGTCGACCATTTAAGTTGGTAATATATTCTTCATCTACCAAAGAGTTTCAAACATAAATGAGTCTTACCGGTTACGCCTGCAGATAACATAACTCTAAATACAGAGAGGAGTACTTTCCAGATTATCCAATTACCCAAATTATGTCTTTTCCAAAATAATCCATTTGACTAACCAGCTAAAATTTAGATGGCCAAAATAAACTACAAGAGCACCTGAAACACTCGAAACTAGAACTTCTAGTTTATTATCTTTCTTTTTTGATTTTCAATAAGATAAAAAATGAATAGAACGCAGCAGAAGTCCTGAAGGTAAATTAGACATTCTGCAAAAGAAAATATAATAGCAGCATGTTAAGCTGATCCAGAAAACCACGTGGCATCTGCCTCTGTACATTATGAACGGCCAAAAGATTGCTTTCAAACCCAGATGACTAACTTTTCTTTCTCATTTTTTCAAACATGTCCAATGCCCACATTTTCTCAGGTAGTGTAAACGTCAGCCTATATCAGTAAGACCGGACCTCCCAGTCTAGGAAATGTAAGATCTTACTAAGCCCTTGTTTGGCGGGGATTAAAATTCAGATTGTGATAAAAGTTTATGAAATGTGTGGTTGAAAAATTGTGGATACCATGAAATATGTGGTTAAAATTAATTATTAACTGTGACTTAAATTAAAATCTAAATTTTAATCCAAAGTCAGCCAAATTAATCCAAACATCAACTGAGTACCAATTCCAAAATAACATCTATAAGAATTTGAATTCGATTGTCCCCATAAAAGAAGCATTCCATAAGCTGAACCAACAGTAATAAAAATTGATATGTTGGCTTAGCTGTCTGGTCACTCTAGATCACATCGTGGAAACTACAAAAATACTTATTAAATGAAAAAATGCGAGCAATTTCCTTGAGTTCCATTGCATAGAAAAAGTGAAAACCATGTAGAAAAATTCAAGCACATTAGTTTAGTTTCTTGCAATTGAGGGCTTATGTGATATGAAATCCCTAATTTAAGAGGAGGTATTAAATCCCATTAGATTCCTTTTCCAATAAATTGTCATCTGTTCTTCAAAGAGCGGGAAAAGCCTAAAGCTTTTAAGATATAGGTATTATTTTGAAGAATACCTGTGGGACCCCAAAAAAATTCCCTCTTGCCTTGATAATACACAATACTGAAGTCAATCACTTTGCAAGGTATGCTTTTTTGCTTGGTTGAAGAAATCCTTAATTGTATTATACACGAGAGAATATAGAGAGACAACGAATCAAACTTAGCACTGGTAGTAAAGGTGATTGTGGAGCTACAATTTCCTCATTCTCTGGCATCTTTTGAGCAATACAGCAAAATAAAAAATGAAGTGCAACTCAAATATGAATTATATATAGCAGGGTGTGAAAAGAGAACTGATTTGGGAGAAGTTTCCTTTTTACATCTTTTGGTGGATATGAACATAGAGAAACCCTGAGCACTAGGTTGAAAAAGATTTGCAGTAAGGATCAAAGAATAAAATTTTACAGTACAATTTGTGGGTTGCGTGGACTGATTAGGAATTCTAGGAACTTTTTGGGCCAAATGGAATCTAACGCTGGAACAATAATCATGTGTACATAAAGAAACCTACTTGCAAAGCTTTGCATTGATGAAGAACCACTGTCAGCTTGATCATGACGCATATGAAATGAAACTTTGAGAATGCTCTAGAGATTGGTAATTAGACCATGATATGTATGCTTAGATAAACAGTTTCCCAGCCTTCTGATTGTTTAAGATTGAATTCAGGAAAGATGGTTCCCCATTTTTCTGTTGTGTGAAGCAACCCTCATCACAAACGGGCAATTGATGGATGAAAATATTGGTTCAGAGTGAATATATAACCAGCATTATACATATATTCTAACCCAGAAAACTAAAACTATATTCAGGAAAAATATCGGGACAGTCATGTAAAACTTACCGCTACCAACATCGACAACCAGAGGTCGCATTGGATCAGCATAAGCAATATCCCAGTTTATATCAAATGGGTATGCCTGCACAGATCAAATATTCAAGATAACAAATTTTCAAGAAGAAGAAATTGACTGGTATGTAATGCTTCAAAATTTATCAAACCCAGCACCATTATCAACAGTCGTCAAATTTTAAGAAATAGTTTAATGTACAATTATCATCCTTAGTGTGTTCGTGCATACAAATATTGATACACACATGATATATACTACTTTACAATGAATAATATGTAAGCACAAAAGACAACCATCGTCAACTTATAATGGGCGACAACAGCAATTATTTATAACAACAGTCACAATAATTGATTGGAAAAATGACAATAAAGATGACTGCAATGATGATGATACTTCAATCTAACTTTTCAGATCAATTCTGAATCTCTGATACAGCTCAACCCCAGAGATCCAATTCAATTTTCAAGGGAACAACAAACAGGCAAAGTCCAATCAACTAAAAAGGTTCATTTCAAAAGTTCTATAACAAAGAATCCTATAGTCATTATTTTCATTGAAAGAAACATGTTGTTTCTTGTTAGTACAGGACTGAGGACTCTATCCTTTTACTTTTTTGATTTTCTTCTTTGGGACTGGAAATGACTATTATGCCTCACTATCCCATACAATTAGTAACTTGTATGTAATAACACAAGGGAGTATATAAAGATAGTTCAGCAGAAAAGGTCAGATAACTTTTGTCAACCACAACAATACCAATGAAAAATGTTCCTTTATAGTTTAAGAATCCGTAAATTTACAGTTTATCCATTAGCTGTTTATAGGTTTATGTGGTTGCAGTAGTTTAAGGACCAACAAAACAATATCCTATGAGAAGTTTAGACGTGCCTTCTGGAACATGGGAAACAAGATGGCAGAATCATTTAATTCACTGGCAACAAATGAGTAAATCCCCAATCTCCATTATTTGAGAATCAGAAGACTTTAAAAATAGAATTTAGAAGGCATACCCTATCCAATGCCATAAGCCCAGGAAGCCTTCTTCCTTTGAGAAATTCCCACACAACCGAAGCATTTTTGATGAAATTATCAACTGAAATAGAGGTTGATTTTCTCAATAATCCTCCAGATCCCATTTTCCCAACAACTGTCACGTCGCAAGTGCTTTGACTTAGACTACCAAGCACTTCTGCCAATTTAGATACTCCACCTTCTTCCTGTCTTGAGGAGCTGAATTTCAAGGGACCAATGCACAATATTTTCTGGAAAATCCAAAAAGAAAAAAAAAAAAAATAGTGAAACTGAATAGATATAGTAATGAAGTCAGCAGAACACAGCATAAGCAGGAAAAAGCACGCAATTTTATTACACTTTTCATTCCAAATGAAAAACAACACATAGGTGAGTGCTCAAGTAGAGCTCATCCACTGAAAATACATGTCAGGATAGATAAGCACTTAATTATCCCTTTATACATATAAGTAAAAGTACAGCATGTCTACATTCAAAAGAAAGGAAAGGTTAATAATTGTGTAGGGAATAAAAAAAACAGCAAAAGGATTATAAATTCTACCGATGTGTGGTGTTTTAGTTCCTCCTTGCTCATGAGAAGACCAGCCTTTCCTTTTGACTAAAAGCACCTCAGAAAGGCAATAGGACAGCTAGCCCGTGGCACTACTTAATCACGTATAAATATCAGACCTATCAGTTCACAATTTTATCTTGTATTTTTAGTTTCTTCCATGTAGCTAATTAATTTCTATTTTCAACTTTATTACTAACCAAATCTGGTGCTATTAATCACTCTTTGATATTCCAGACACATCATACTTCTAAATTCAAGAAGTGAATTAAAAGGGGAAAGTTAATTTTATTTTGCGATTTTAAGAACTAGATAAGCACCTTGCATTTTGAAAGCAAAGGGATGATTTCTTGTAAGGACAATGGTCCAAGATCAACAGGTAGCCAACCTGAAAGGAATGTAATTGGGGAATAAAAAAATATTAAACACTTCGTTACCCAAAATGGTGATTGTCAAAATTTTGAAACTTATTAAGCATTAGCATACACAATGCTTTCATAATCCATCATGATGTGCATTCTAAAACTCGAAAAATCTTAAACTGAAAGACAATTGCATGCGCAGGGTTTAAAAATTGTGACTTTACCATCAACCATAGAATTTATGGAAAATATCTCCAGTTGCTCAGGAAAAACATCATTCCTGCACAAAAAATCTTTTGGCAACACAATAGGTACATTCCTAGAATTTGCAGATTCTACTATACTGACAGCATCTTGGAGTGCTCCAAGTTCCACCAATTTAACAGGAACCGGAACTCCCATGGCATGCATTATTTGAAAGGCAATTCTGCCTACAAAGACTAAAGCATCACATTTAGATGCTAAAAATCGCAACGCAGCTGCTTTGCCAGCTAGGTTATGTCCGCCTATCTGCATTGGAAATTGAAGTGTTATTGCAAGAGATCAGCGAAACAAATGTTCCTCGATAATTCAAAGCATAAATTCTAGAGCATAGGGACTAGATGGATACTATAGAAACATAGGGTCTGTCGGTGGTCCTGGTGATCTTTTTTAGTTGATATACGCCTTCCTCAAAGTAAAATCCAGCAATGCAGGCGGAGCAGAAGCAAGCAACACCGACCGTTGAAGCAAGAACTTTATGAGATTGAGAAAATGCATCATTAACAAATATATCAACACCAGATGCAAGTTCTTTGGCAAACTTTGAACAATTGGCTAGTTCCATTTTAATGTCAGAGAGATTTTCTAGCAGAAGGACATCTGAATTCTCTCCATATTCCATCTGAGAATGCATGCTTCGTGAAACTAATTTCATCGGAACTACTTTGAGTTTGAGCATCGATGATAGAAATTCTGAAACACAGGGCTTACAGCATCAGAAAGAGAAATCAAGATTTAATTCCAAAAATGAACTGTGAAAAGCAGTGTCATCAATAAATCAGAAGCAAGAATAGTCACACCAGCAACAGATTCTGCTGAATAAAGCCTTAAATTGATATCCCAGCTCCAACTACCGACTAGAACTACTTTAGCACCAGCATTGTGCAAGTACTTAATGGTGGAAAGTGCACTGGCTGGTGGAGACTGATATTCCTTCTTTCCCAGAAGCAGAATACTCGAATCAAATCTGACCACGACAACTTTTCTGAACAGTTCCTCCTTTGGGAACTCTGTAAGAGTTTGTACATGAGGAAAGGAATACAATCCATCTCTATCGCAAGCTTCGGCCTAAAAGTGATCCACTTTGGGTCAAATTAAAGTTAACATAATAGCCAATATAATAACCACGCATAACCAGCCTCCACTTTCAATTATGTCATAAAAAAGTAGCATTCAGAATAATGAGAATTTTTCGGGTCCAAAACTTCCCTTCTATTTTCTTTTTCAAATGACAAGAAGCTAGGGGAAAAAAACTCATATCAATTTTTTTTCTAATTGTGTGTCCTCCTTGAAGAGGTCTATCAATTTTCGTTTCCATTGATTTTCATATTAGCCTGATATTTGATGTAAATCTTACTCGATAGAATGCCAAGCATTATTTCCCAAATTATTTCCAGTTCAATCCTTTTCTTAGTTTGGTTCAAACAAGTTCATTCTTTTACCCAATGAGTTTTTATAACCAAACATAAATTCAATTCTCAACCCATTAAAAAAAATGAATGCATTAAAATTAAGGAAGTGAAAAACAAAATCTGAACCAGAAAGAATGTATTTACCTTATTATCTGGAAGTGACTGCTCAATATGATTAACCAGCTTACTGTTAACTGTACAAACAATAAATAAGAATTTCACATGACGACTGCTTTCAAATTTGGTTACAGAAATGGAAATATTCAAGAATGGGATGTTAAAAGCAGTAAAAATAAAAAATCAACCTTGCAGTAAAAAAATCTGAACACGTTTTCGGTTTGGAAAACATGATTTACGGGGTAGCAGTGTGGGTGAAAACCCACAATTTCGAGAACTGAAATTGCTAAAAAGCAGATGTCCTTGGAGAAAATTCAGAACTTGACTCATTTTTCATGGATCATATTACTCATTAATTTGTAGTAGCAGTATTGTTTCTCTTCTTCAACAAAAGTTAGTAATGGATAGCTCCAGTGTGTAATTTTTCACCTTCTATCTTTTTTCTCCGTCTTCCTACATTTAAATTACATTCAAAGTCCCACAACTATGAGCTATTTTCTGTTCTCCTCCAGAATTCCTTTAATTTCTTACTTGTTACCCTTGGGATGTACACTGTTCATTTTGGTCTTGTTGAGGGGCATTTTTGAAACACGTAGACAATTAACCACTTGGGAAGAAATTACACAATGTTTATAATTTATAAATATATAAAAATAAATGATGGATACTTCTACTGAAATGATTTATAAATTTGTCAAACAAAAATGATAACTATTAATATTAAAGATTGTTTCAAATATTGATATGGAGCGTGACAAATGACCCTTCTTGTCCCTCACCCGGCTAGAGATTTTTGAGAGATAGGATGAAAATTAAAATATCATCTTTTTTCCTTCGATATGTTTGTTATTTTTATTTTTTAAATACAATTTAAACTTTGAAAACGTAAAAATGAATAACAAGTAAGAATCTAACCGCCTCGATCATTCCTCGGCTAAAGGTGGGCGCGAGACATTTTGCCATCCTACCAAAATATAACCGATACCAAATTTTATTTTATTATATTTTTTAATCAAAAACCAAAACCAATCTTTATTTGGGCAAAAATTTAACAGAAAATATTGGGTTAAATTTTTTATATAATTAGTACTATAATTAATTACTCGTAAGTCTCTTTGTTACGAGAAGTTGAATTGGTAAAAACACTGCTCCTCCTCGCCAGCCACCGATCTACTATTTTTCTCTACACAGAGGAACCATGGGCGCAGGTTTTGTCGTCGGTGTTCTCGGAGTTCTCTTTCTCTCACACGCAGCCTATTCCACCATCCAGTGTACCCTCATCTCATCAATTCGCCACAGTTTTTGGGATTAATCTAATTAAAGTTACTTATTTTAATTGCTTTTTCTTTTTTCTTTTTTCAATTTTCGATTTCGCAGACAGGTCCTTGCTGAAAATAACTGAGGACAAGTTTTCTGGTCCTCCCATCAATGTAATTCTCAATTCCCGTCCTCATTGTTATGCATAATTGTATTTCTATTTGGTTTTGATGTTTGTGTGTGTGTGTGTGTAGATGTGTTTATTTATGGGTCTAGGGTTTGAGTTAATTGCAGGTGGTGATGGAGTTGATTGCAGGGTTGGTGTTTTGCATGTGGGCTGCTTTAACTGTGCCCGGAAAGTTCATGTCGATACTTCCCCAGTCAGATGAGAACCGGTATACAATTTTTTCTGTCTTTTTTATCATTTTATTCTTTACCAAGCTAAATCGAAAGGTATAGTATGAATGATTATTTTGAGAATATTCAAAATCCAGCTTGGTATAGCATATTTTGATTTGACGGTGCTTAGAGTGAATGCTAGAAGAACCTGAATTGGATAAATAAAGGGCATTTTTATTCATTGATTTGTTCAACATGCTTTTGTTTAGTAGTTCAATAGGCTCTAATGAAATATATTGAATTTCATTGAGGTTTTATCCATTTTAATAATCTTATACTGGTATCTGTGTGATATACTAGGGAATATAATGAGTAAATATATTTGTTATGAAGATTGACTTGTAAATCACACGAGCTGCTTTCTGAAGTTTGGAAGAATTTTTCTTATTTCTCACAGTAGAGATGAAAATTTTCATATCTGCTTGCAGTAGAAATAAAAAATTTGTGCAACAGTTCTCGATGGCATGCGGTTTAAATTTAAATCTTTTGCAATTATTAACAGCGGAGTGGTCATTGTTGCTAACATTGCTCAATATTAAGAGCATTTTTGTAGGTGAATGGAATTTTCACTTATTTAGTACTCAGAGATCTTTCTATCTTGATCTTTTCTGGAATCTACTTGTCAATTTTTTCATTCTTTGAAACTTACTATTATCTTGTTCTCATTCAAGTGTTATGTTGCAATCTTCCTCATTAGTATGTCCAAACTGCAGGCTTAGGTTATCTTAATAAATTTTCTCAAGAATGATTGATAAGGAAAAAGTTAAATTGATTCCCAAGCACCAGCCGATATTAATCCCCTGTTTGAGCCCCATTTTTTCAAAATTCATTTTCAACCAAACATTCTCTAATAAAATAATTATAATTATACACGCATTTCAAAAACTTTTCTTTACTTTTTAACCACACATTTTCCAAAAAATCACTAGTCCATAATACATTTTACTCCAAAATGGGAATCAAACATAGGCTAAATCAAACATCACATTTGAAGTTTTTGGTTGTCTTCATGGTCCATATATGAAATTCATCAATAATCAATGAAGCCATGAAGATGCTTCAATATATTTGCAATGATCCTTTGAAAAATCCACCCCTTTTGTAGAGTCAGAGATGGCTTGCAACATAAAATTCTACACCTGGATGGAGATTACTTTGAATTAAATGAAAAGATACTTTAAAATGGCAAATTCGGCTGTTTCTTCAAAAATAATAGAATAGGTCATTCCCCAATGGAAATAACATTTCTGATTTTGACACATTCATGCATTCTCATGAACACTTCCCCCGCTGCCACTGAACTTTGAGTCATAAAATACATATAATAGCCATTTCCTCTCCTATCAAACTGCCCAAACTCCAAAATTCTGTTTATTTCCTTCTAGCACCTTATAATTTTTTTATTTTGTTATTTCTATTATATCATGTGTGGTTTAACTAGTTTTTCTTTCAGCTTAGAATAATTGTTCTTTTGAAATGTGATGATTAAATATTTCAAGAATTTTTGTTGCATCTTTACGTAGCGTAACTCTTTTAACTTGTAAATTTTATTCCAAATAATGTCTATTTTTTTGTTTGTTGTATTCAATATGCAACAATTACACAGATATTTCAAAATAAAATTTATATTTCCTATGGAATAAAATGATGATGTAAATAAATCAAGTAGTGAAGAATTGATGTTGCACAACTTCTTTCAAATCCTGGACTAAGAATTTTAGTTATGGATTATCGTGTTGATGTTAGAGATCAAATTGGAAGAGCATACTTACAAATGGATCCTTGATGATAGTAATAGTGAGGCCATTATGCGATGATGTCTAAGTATGAAAACCCGTAAAGAACAATTTAAAATATTACATTTTTAATATTCTTATTGTCGTAATTCAAAAATTTTGTACTTAAAGTTAAAGTTATGGGTCCACTAAATTAAATTCTTGGCTCCGCCCCTGCTCTTGTGATCTTTTTCTGGGCCTTTTTCAATTTGTTGCGGCATACTTTTGATATGAAATCGAAAATTGGAGTCCACTACTAATTTGTGGACGTAATTGCTTCCAATATTTACATAATTCATAAATAGCTATGCAGTTTGAGTCACAAAAACAGTTTTGCTGGACTGTAGAACCATGAGTTGAAGGGTCTGAGTTGTTAGTGCTTTAATTTCTGTGACTCTGGTTGGAAATTGGTTTTCAAAATTTTGGGGGAACTCTTCATTTAGAGAAATTGTTCTTTCTCCAATCTTCCCCCATCTGGTATATGGGTTGTACTTCAATGGTGGCTAATACAATCCCCGACACAGGGCACGAGGAGGGGCCAAATACAAGCATTATATAATATAAACTCCAGCGTGATTTATACTTGTTTTAAGCATGTAATTGAATGTCTCTTGCAAAATTTTGTGTTGAATTATTTCTGAGTATCGAACTGCAACTCTAGTACATTGACAGTTCAAAATATACTAAGTTACTGAGAGTGGGAGTCTATATATGCACTTGTGTGTGTGATAAAGCTGAACGACTCTCTAGAAGCTTGTCCTGTGGTTTGATTTTGGCCTTCTGAGACTTGGACCATGGAGATCGAAATAAGTGCAAATGGTCAAGCTAAAACTTAGCTGACTTCTTCCAGAAAGTTTATTGCGCAACTTTGCATCCCTTTGTTGTTCTTGTATAATCGTGCGAGCTACGTTGTTCTAATGCCCTAAATTTGTTCGAGAAAGAAATAAATAGTGTGAACGGGGGGGGATGTCTGAGGAACTTGTACATTTCTATCTATGTATTTTTGTGTTTGTTTCACGCAAGAAAATCAAAGATGTATTAGCAAGTTTGTCTCCTTCGCCAAATAAGGTTATTTGTGTTAAAGGTGAATTCTAGATTCATTTTATGAAGCCAATATCCACATGGTAAATTTAATGGATTTATTTGTTTATTTCCTAGAATACAATTCTAAATTACTAATTTGGTCAATGTGTCTTCTGGGATGTAGGGTTGTTGCCTTGCCCGCCAATCTGGATTTTATGATCTTCAATCATCGTGGAAAAGCATTTCCTTTGTCCATTGATGCGAAGGTGAAGTGACATAGAGGTGCTACTGAACTATTATTGAACCTAAGAGATGAAGCAGTCGAAAGAACTTGGAAGAGATTTCTTCCAACAGATAACAGGATCTGAGTTTCTGATATTTAGGTAGTTGAACATTGCATGCGCTTCATATTCTTGAATTTAGTCGAGCGCATATACTTGTTTAGCATGTTTTAAGCACTATGATTTGATGATTCTATATGTTATTTTGGCATCGCACAGGTTGCATACTAGTAGTAGATAAATGTAGGATTAAGTAATCTATGATGAAATATGTTGCAGGCACAGAAGCAAGCACAAAACATACCATCAAATGCAGTAATAAAATTCTCTCTCAGATCTATCTTAGAACCATTTCTGAAGGTAAAATAATTAAAACAATCATAGATACTTTCCACACAACATTTGAACAACCCCATTAGTGAAATTACGAAGGTCTCAGGGAATACTATATAATGAACAGATGCAACAAACTACACGAGAGTAAAATGACAGACTATTGAATCACTATCCCAAACTCTCCTTGCTTTCAAGAAGTCTTTGGAGGTCACCATAACCACAAGGGACAGCAATAATGCCCTTTTGTCTAAAACCGAATTTTTCCTCTGCTTGCAGCAAAAGTTTCAGAAAACCTGGGCAATCTAAGTAACTTAACTCTATTATAGACCTCCTTGATTCACCATCATCGACTGTATGGACAGCAAAGTGCCCTTCCTTCACATCGTCTGGTAGATTATATAGCGAGAAAACCTCATCTTCATCAAAATTATCATCAATGCACATGAGGATTTTTCTTAGCGTTCTCCTCATAAGATCAAGGATTAGTAGACCCCGTTTCGTTCTCCTCATAAGATCAAGGATTAGTAGACCTCGTTTCGTCCTTGATGTTTGACTGCAAACTGATAAGATATACAATCTAGTACAACAGAAATCGACAGCATCGAAATTTATACACACTCTTAGAGGAAACAGAACATTGGTTACTGAAAGGTATAAATGAGCTAATTGCATGTGTTTTGCAATTGAAATTTTATGTTTGCTTACGTTCTTGTGTAAGTTTTATGAGAAAACTAAATTAGGCCGGTTTTCTTTAAAAGTTCTTCAAAGCACTTTCAAACAATTATTAAAACATGTTAAAAAAAATTTTTTGACTTTTCAATAGCCTTGTCAGACGGGCACATAATAAGACATCAAAGTTGAATATCACATCCAAATATGAAGCCATTTGAGAACATAAGAAATACTAACAACACATAGGTAACATTTATGTTTATAACAATAATATTAATCAATTACATATAGTCTAAGAAGTAATTATAAAAAGGAAAATCACAAAACAACAACACAAGTATTACTAATCCAGCTCTTGCCTTAGCCTGACCTAATGACACTTTCGATCAATCAGTTGGTTTGCGTTCAAAGTCCCGGGACCAATGGTACTGAAAAAACCTTGACAGATCATTAACAAAATAAAACCAGACTCGGTGGCATCTGGCTTGGTCCACCGTCCCAGTTCATGTTCAAACATCCCCTGTACTCTTCTCTTTCTCAGACCAAAGAAAAAAAAAAACACACCCATAAACGATATATGCAAAATAAGCTTTATAACACGAAAAAGCAGAGGAAGTTGTACTGTCCTTATGACGAGGTTAGGGGGGGACATAGGAGAGAAGTTAAGACGTAAACGAGGTCGGAGCACAGGGCAAAAAGTAGTACGAGGAAGAAAAAAACGATGGCAAAACGGAAGAGAATTAGAACAAAGATGAAGATTATGAGGTAGTAAAAGAAGAGGAAGGGGGAATCATTATCTACCACATAGACTAGCATTTTTTCTGGGAATAGGAATTTTGGTGGGTATTCGTTTCTGCAACTGCTCAACAGGATTGTTGCTGAAAATATGAGGATTGTTGCTGAAAATATGGGGATTCAACGCCATAAATGTCGTTTTCACCTTTTCGTGAGAATCTTGATTGTGAGAAAATCTTGTTAAAAAAAGACACCAGGAAATAGTCTCGAATGTGTCACTTCAATTAATTGATAGATCGAGCATTCCACATTTGATGCATGTTTGGCTACCTTCAAAAGTTCACTTTTAAGTAAAATTTTCACCACACACTTTCTTATCATATCACTAAATTTTTCACTAAACTATTCAAAATCACATACATTTCTCTAGCTCCTCGAAAGAATTTGATCTTGCCAGCTTGTATCAATATCATATCAATTGATTCAATTAATCCAGAGGGGCATGTTTATACAACACAAAATAAGGCAGCTGATATCTTCAGCTCAATATAAAATAGAAAAAAGGGCAATATTCTGTCCTCCCAAGTTATCGGAAAAAAAAAATAAAAAAAATCCATCATTGGACATTCATTTTACTTCCCCTTCTTTGAAGATCCTCCCTTCGGTGTTTTCTTGAAAGATTTCTTGTTCGACTTCAACTTGCTTGGGGTTGATGACTTTCCCCCATCTTTGTTTCTTCGTTTCTTTTCCTTCTTCACATTGTACATGTTCACAGCCTAAAACCCAAACAAAACCAATCCGGAAAAATTGAAGCTTGCAATTTGCTTCCAAATTGTGTAATGAAATGAAGAAAAAACTTTTAGGAAATCTACAAGCACTAATAAGAAGAATTAACCTTTTCAACATTTAGCACGCCATGAGAATTTTTGGAGATCAACTTATTCAACACTTTCTCAGTTTGCTGTTTTTCTAATGCACCCATTCCCGATCCTTCTACGGCTGGCAGGAACTGAGGGAAGACAAATAGAAGATGCATTTAAACCTTATTGGTATGTTTGCTAAAGTAGATTGGATCATGCTTACAGATAGTATAGTCTAACACTGCATCCCGAACATGCTTATAATCACATTGTAAAAATTCTCAAGGATAAGGAGTTCGTGTATTGCACAAACCTTCCTGTATTTCTTTTCATGCTTTGGGGGCTTCTCTCCAGGCAATTTCTTGTCAAATTTTCCACCACTGGCTGTCGCAGTCGATGCCATTCCAGCAACGTTTTGTAATTCATCCTTGCCAACTTTTCTAGGCATTGCTTGGGTTCCTGTAATAGGTAATGCAGTGGCAGCAAGCTGAACATGGCTGCAAACCAGAAACTAAATCAGATCGTGTGTTGCAGTATGATTCAAGTATTTGGCATGGACAGTATTTTCTGACAAGTTATAACCAATGTACTGAATGCAGGCAAATGACTCGTGTACATATGAATAGCATTGGAGTAAGTTCATACATAAAATCATTAGTAGAATGAAAAGCAGAAGTTCTATGGACTTGCAAGGATGGAAAATTCGAAGGAACAATTTTCATCAAATTGCAGACACTAGTGAAAAAGAAGTCTATCAAAGTGAATTTTTTCCCTGTAAATTGTAATTTAAAGTATTGAACCGTAGTATTGCTTCCATAATATTTAGGACAAGGATGACGTGTGAATTCCATTCTTACAAATTAACACCAAGAATTTCTAAATGTACTCTTGAATAGAAATGTTAATTTGAAGAAGGCTAACCTTGGTAAGGCTCCAACTTTCGCAGCTTGTTTCAAGTTCTGCAACCTATTTTTCTCTTGTTTGTCAACTCTGCTTTTCTTCTCTTTTCGTCTCTCAGCAAAAGGATCTGTTCCTGGTTCTGAAAAAGTGCAACGCTGGTTATTACAAAATTGTATCGTAACATAGAAATGTTACAAAGATTGTCCCGAATATCATCGAAACGAGCAGGAATATCACCATCCTGAGCAAGAGAGCATACATACATTTTAATTTATGCTTAAAATTGAATACATGAAAACTCATTGAGTAAAATTTCATGGGTAACCATCAATTTAATACATGATTGATAAGAAGGTTTCTTTCAACAATTGTAGTTGTCGACAATATTATTTGAAGAGTAAAAACAAAATAATTATCACTCAGCCCCAGTTCGACAAGAATTATTGGAGTGGAAAGAGAAAAGCAAGAGAACCCAAATTTATTTACCATCCGTCATCTTGGCCTCAATAATTGGTATATCGTTGTCATCATTTACACGATCATAGCCATGACGCCGCTTCCAAGTACTAGTTTGCTCATCAAAGGCAAGCTTGTCTTTCTTGCGTTTATTAATACCTGCATGATATATCAAATTAGCATGATTAACAAATTAGAACCATTGCCTCAAATCAGAACCGAGAAAAAGAAAGCTCTTCTACTCGTAAGATTAATTGCTCTAAGAAGCAGCTTCATGTATTAGAACCACACCTTTCTTTTCAGCAAACAATTCCCATTTTGTAGGTGGTCTAGGTTTGGGAAGCTGAAAAACAAAAAGAAAATTTTGAGATCCTTAACCATATACAAGTATTAAAAATAATCTTAAAAGTTAAAAACCATGCAAAAGGTAAGAGGTGATCAACCATGAACGTGGCTACTATTAACAAACATCCTGCAATCATCAGCTAGCATAAATTAATCCTGATCCCTCTATTGAAAAGGAAAAGGAAACTCTTTCTATCGGCCATTTTATTCAGCAATTTGAAAGAAAATCAAGCACAAGATACTAACAAATAATCCCAACAATTAACAATTTCATATTCATGCTCCCAAATACTAACACCCTTTCTCAATTCATTAGACATTTTTTTACTATTTAATTAAGATCCCATTAGTTAATTTCATCAAACACAAAGTATGCACCTCATACAGACTTCTGTACCACAATAGAAATTTCATCTGAACAAATTGCTTTTCTCGTCTTTATCCTTTCTACACACTTCGGAGGCATAATTCTTCTAGTGCTTGTCAGAATTTTATCTTTAATAGAATTTGGCATATCCCCAAGATCCATGTTATGCCGTCCATTAAATAACTGAAGAAATTATTCCTCCAAGTTCAAATTTTTTTTTTTTATAACCGTGGATGTCCGGGCCAGCTTGCTCGCATTTCGACTAACCCCACGAGACCCTGAAGTTTATGGCTGAGTACTCACCTCGGTAGCCCTGAGGGGACTCGAACTGGTGACCATTGGGGAGCAAACTCAAGGGATGACCAATTAAGCAATCCCTCAAGGTTATTCCTCCAAGTTCAATGACCCAAATGTTCCTTCTTTTCCAGCTAAATGCTTTCTTATTTTATTCATTTGCCCATTATGTTTGAGTTATCTAAATTCAAATGAAATCCTAAAGTGAGTAAAGTGAGTTTCAATTTTTATCACTAGAAAGTAAACAGTAAAAAATATTTTCTAAGTGGTAGGTGAACTTTAGACATCTTTCAGGAATTTAATGATGGACTCTAAGTGATGTGACAACAAGTTTCTAAGAATGAAATAACAATTAACAATTGATGGCTTTTGCTCCTAATCTACAGAAAAAATGAACTCAATTTGATATTCAATTCTTGTTTACTCATTGCAAACTCATTCTACATTAAAGGATATTACGGGTAGGTTCGAATTTAGTTAATCCTTTTGTTCAGATTACTAACACTGTTATCATTCACCCAAGCAAACAAAACAAGAAACAGGAATTTGATGCATATTAGAGAATGATATATCATCAAACTTCCCAATACATTTGGGGTTGCCCATATTTGAGAATCATAAAAAAAGATATTCCTTCCCTTTGTTTCTCCTCCTCTTGTTTTTATCTCTTTCTTTCCTTTCTGGATCTTTAATCTCGTTCTTATTACAAGTACATAAATAAATGAGACTGTAGAGAATACCGGCTTCTCTCTTGGCAATCTTGTTGTAGGTGCAGGCAACTTGACAATGGGACCATCTGGATCTTCAGTTGAAGGTAAGTTAAAGAGGGCATCTGCAACTGCTTGTACCAATTTGGTGCCCTGTTCAACAGCCTCCTTTACTAGCTCCTCCCTATTTGTGACGAAAAGTAAATAAATAAAATCCAAACAAACCACTAGAGCTTAAGATGAAGAAATTCAGCTCTCCCAGAATCAAAAACACTAAAATGCTTTAAGAAAGTAATATCTTAGAGCAACATTCGGATTAATATAAAGAGAATCTTAGTCCATTGTTATTTTCGGACAAGCCAAATAGCCCTTTATAGTAGGGATGTTCTGGCTGCAATCATTATTAAGCTCAAAAGTGTAACTGAATAATCAAACAGTAATGGCATAATATACACTCCAAATCTTTTCTCATTCCAGATATAATTGCATATACAGCAAAAGCTCTTCAGATTTTGAAAAGGGGTTTGAAACCTGTGCTTATATAGATAAAATGAGGAATTTAACAAAAATGAAAAAAGAAGCAAGACGAAAAACCTGGAAGACGAAGGAGAAGGGAATTGATGATGCGGATCAAAGGCCATGAGGTTTCCCAGGTCGATTTCATATTGTGATTGCTCCATCTCTTTATATACTACATTTGCAACAGAATTTAATCGAACTGTCAAATTTTTTTGGACAGTATATTCCATTGAATTATTTGTATGTAAGATATTAAATAACTTTCAAATAGTAATATTTCATGTGGTTTAATATTCTTCAAGAGTTAATATACTGTAATTAAGTAAATGTCATGTAATGACATTCCAAATAAGAATGGAAAAGAAAACCCTAAAGTAAGAATGCAAAGGGTTCTACAGAATTAAATGTGTTTTGATGTGTTTGCAGCACAGTAACTTGCATTTGCTCTTTTAACTGAAAAACTAGTTCACACTCAGCCAAAAAAGAAATATCGAGACGGAACATACTCTTATAACGAAGGCACAAACAACTTCTTACTCACTTTTTCATTTTAGGGATCAAAGCTATTATCACAGTATTATATTCGCAAGCCTTTTAGAAACAAAATTCACAAAGAATAACATAAAAGCTTAAAACATAAACACGAATTTGGACAAAAGAGAGCATTTTTATAATCAAATTGGTTCGTGAAACAAAAATACACTCCAATAAAAAAAACCAATAGAATGAGATCACTGTTTTTTGTTCAAAAACATTACTGCAGCCCAAAGAATGTAAAGCTATTACTCTGCATAGAAGTTGTTTTCCTCAAAATTTCACCATTTTATTACTCCATGTGGCACGTTTTATCAAAGGCTTTATTACATGATTAATCAATTCAGTAAATCGCACCCAAAGAAGTACCCTTCACATAAACATAATTTCTGAAAGCAAACACCAAAACTAAGCAGAAGTTGTTTCAAAAAGGAAAACAATAAAACATGCTTCTTCTTCTTCTTCTGCAAAAACGCAAGGAACGAAGGCTACATGTTAAGATACTAAACCAACACCAAAAAAAAAAAAAAAATTGAATGCTACCTTTGTCGTTACAGTTGAAGAAGTTCGAAAAGATACAGAGAAGCTCTTTGGGAGCTAGAGAGAAGAGAATCAGTATCGCCTCCTGTCTCCTGCGGTATTCAGGGTTTTAGAAATTAAGAGACGAGGGCAATATCGGTAATACTCATTTTTATTTTTATTTTTTGTCGCAAGGCCTAAGAGAGAATCAGGCCGAGTTACCAGGCTCAAAATGGGCCTGGGTGGACATGGGCTTGAGAGGCGTCAGGCTTTAAAAAGTAACAAAGCCCATGTTTAGTAGAAATTAAGAGGGTGTTTGATATCCATTTTTTGGAGAATAAAATTTTTGAAATAGAAATTGATGGGAGAATGTGTGGTGAAAAAGTTATGAAAAACTTTCGATTTGTGTGTAATATTATTTTATTGGGAGAATGTGTGATTTAAATGAAGATAGAGAAAAAAATGAGAATGAGATAAGAATGGGGGTCAAATAGGGGCTAAAATCAAAATTTTAGTAGATTTTGTTTGTTGAAATGTGTGATTAAAAAATTGAATACACTATGAAATGTGTAATTAAAATTAATTGTTGATTTTAATTAAATTTTAGTCAAAAAAAATTTTAACATACCAAACAGGAACAAAGAAATATTTGTATTAACTTCACCTGTCATGTTAGTGTTTCAAACTTTCAGTCTATAAGGAACCATATAAATTGACTTGATTGAAACAAGATTATAAATTCAAACTCAACATGAAAATTGATGATTAGAGAGAGAGATGTTACTTGCTTAAAAATGCAACTAAATCTAATAACCTAAGACGAATTCCATCCTCGTATACATACATATTTGTTGTATATATCCTTCTATAATTTATACTTTGTCTAGTACAATCCGTTCTTGATTTACAATTTGCAAACTATCGTCCTCCCCTATGATCACATGACAAAGCAAGCATTCGGATTTTCATCACTAAACATTTGATCATTTACATTTACATAGGTGGGTGGTGGTAGAGGCGGCAAGGGTCGATATACAGTATTGGTGTAATCTTGGTTGTACATTGTCAGACCATAGTCTTGATTTGCATAACTTTGGGTGTACATTGGTAAGGCATAGTGCATCTGTGGAGTGTACCCTTGATATTCCATTTTGTTAACCTCGACCAATTTCTTCTCTCTCTTACTTTCTTCACCTTCATTGGCATCACCACCTTGTTTCTCTTCCTCATATCCTCCACCACTGCCACCACCACCTCTGCCGTCAACTTCTTTTCCCTTCTTTCCCTTGCCGTCATCTTTCTTTGAAGGAACAATCTCTATGTCCCTGTTTAATTTTTCTTTTAAATATATTGTGAGCTCTTTCAAGTTTATTTTTCCGTTTACTATGACTAGATCCTTCTTCAAATCCGTTGTTACTGAATTCACCCCTAAGAAACAAGGTTTTATTAAAATTTTATAGAATTTGATAAAAAAAAATGTAATATTAATATTTGCATTACACATAAAACAAACTCACCATCAATATTTTTTACTATTGTTCGTTCTATTTTATGGGCGCATCCGTTACAGTGCAGTTTAATCTTCATCATCACTGTACTATCTGTAGGCTAAAAATAAAAATAAAAAATTTATAATTAGTGACAAAGAAAAAAATTAAGCCAAGAAGCTGTATACAACAATTAAAGATTTTCAATACCTCTTTGAATTTATTATCATCACCATTTTCTTCCTGAGGTTTCTTTCCGGATTTTTCGTCATCAATGCTGCCATGTCTACCGCCTCGGCCGTCCTTTTTGGGCTGAGCTGAGATGAGCTCCACCTTTTTTTTAGTTTTGTATGCCACTCTCTCTCGAAGCCAAATAGGGTCCATTTTCCCTGTCACGGTCAATCTGTTGTTGCCACTGTCTGCCTTAACATTCTCAACACCTGTATATACAACACAAAAATATGATGTCACTCATGAATTTTTGAATTGGTGAAACCTAACGGTAAATAACGTCTGAAAATTTGACGGCCGAACGACGATCCTAGGAAAGTACATTGACAACTATGAAAAATTAGGTACGTAGCACAAAATCAAGAAATTTGCTGAACTGGGTACGATCCTCCTTTTAGGAGGTTAAATCCTTTGATGGGCAAGACTAAGCATATACATGTTGAAGTACCTTCAAAATGGTGAACGGAGCGGCTGACTTTCTTGGCACAGCCTTCGCAATGCAAGTCGAGCTTCAATACGGCGGTGATGAGGCCATCTTCTTTATTGCTTCCGCGATCGGGTGCTGCTTTCTTTGTATCGTCTTCCTGGAAGGAGAGAAACCCGAAACAATAAATTAATGATTAGAGTAAAAGGACAAATTTTTTTTTCTTGCACAGAGGATCGTATATAGAAAGGAAGTAGTTACGTACCTCGCACATTGTGTTGATTTCAGTATAAAAGTTTTGTGTTTGATGAATATTGTTTAGGTATAACAAAAATGGAATTGTTTGAACTTTATAGATTTGAAAATGGATGGAACCCTTGAAATATGTATTGTGTGGGATATGTACGTACACAGGTATTGAGTGTGACAAACGAGCTAACTTTGAGTCTTTGACTAGTGTTCCAGTAATAAACCTTTAAAAATGAGCAAAGTTAACAACCTGTCTTTATCGATAAAAATAATTTAGATGATCATTAAATTATTCAATTTACAGTTGAAATTCTTGAGTTTAGGTTGAAATTGTACTTAATTACTTATATATTGAATACCACAGGTTTTGGAGTAGTAATTGTACTACATTTGGGTTTTCATAGAATTTTGTACTATCCAACGAGGTTATATTATAATATATTTATAAGATGTTACATGTTACCAGAACGAAGGAAAATAATAGTATATGCATGGGTTTAGGTAAGCTAGAATTAATCAACCGGCATCCTTTTCTTAAGTTAACCTAGATTGGGATGGTCGTACAATATAGTAGCATAACGTTTAAAAAATGTCATTTAATATTTTTCTTATCATTACGTCTAAACACACCTCCAACCTCCGTGTAATCCCCCCGTTTGAAACTCATTTTTTGATCAAATCTCATTTTTCTACATTGGCATACATATTTAAAATTATAAAACGAATCTGTGCAATTGTCAGAATGAGTTAATATTGATAGGATCATGCTACATGTATATAGAAGTTGACACAGTAATTTACACACATATAAGTTACAAATTTTGATACATTGAACTTAACACCACCTTTTTCCAATCAAATGTCAAATTTTTGACATGTAAGATGATGTCAATCAAGATATATATTTTGTGTGTACAAGTAGTTTAATCCATATTTTCCGGTGGTTTTGGAGGCCGAAAGTTGCCGGAAAATGAAGGGTTGTTTTTTAGGGGTGGGGTGGGTAAATAGTGTAACCTTTTTATATTTTTCTTTTTTATGTTAAAATTAGGAAATTACCATTTTACCCTTTGTTGATTTGGTAAAAGTAATTTTTTTGGAGTCAACTAACAGATAAACTAACGGATTCTATCAGATTGGACCTCCTACGCATATTTTTGAAATGTTTGATACCTTTGGTGACACAAAATAAAAGTTTGGACAAAGTCTGTGAAAATTGAAAAGATTTGATACCGTGACTGCAATTTTTCCTATTGATAATGCCGTTGAGGTGTATACGACTATTTTACCCTCACTTTGTAATTGGAAATTTACGCAAGTAACATCAACCATTTAAACTAGTTTCGTGAAATTTACAACCATAGGCATAAATGTAAATTGGCTACTTTAATATGTGGACTACTCCATTGAATAGTCAAAATGTGGTAGCTCTGATTGTCAAACAAAAATCATAATTTCAAACGTGGGGCCCACACAAAACTGAAAATGAGATTGAAAAAATTGTAAAGAATGGGGGCCAAACACAGGATATATTATATTGTTCATATTGCAAATCATTATCTTTTGAATGAAAAATTAAAGAATTATATACACCTTACTTTGCCATAATACCGTAACCATCTCCCTAGTACTATCCATTATAATATTATATTAAATTTTTATACAGTCTAATCTGATACACCAAACATAATCTCAGAGTCCAAAAAACTCACACATTAATCTCAATTTTTCAATTTTAAAAAGGCGTGAGTTTGAATTTCACGTGTCAAATTCTATTTTAAATGAAACTACTAAAATTAAGGGTGGACAAAACAAATTCGTTCTACATAAGGGGTGTCAAAATGAGTTGGTTGACATAGATCGACTCATGCATGTTGATTCAGCTCAAGCATGTAATGGATCTGAACCAACCTATCAAGAGAAAATTAGAATTTCCACCAAGTTATATTAGATAAATGAATCATGGTCTAGGGTCATCAAGACTAATGATAATCATTAATAGTAATCATAATAATAATTTTTGTTTTTTTTTTTTTTTTATGGATAGCCCGATCTCCTGTTAGTGGGCGTAGAAGAGAATTACACGTTAGTATAACTCCAACGAGTACGTGTTACAATAATTCGATCTCAAAACTGTCAAATTTATATGGCATGAATCAAGTGTCCAGAAAATATATAGTGTTGGAAATTTGTTATTTCAACTTTTGATTAATTTTTTTAAGCAGAACCTAAGAGCTCATTATGAAAATTCGAAAGCCGAGTGAGTTTTTTCTCTAAGAATAAATTATAGTAGTATATTTAAGTTCTCAAACCAATTCCGAGTGAATTGAAAATTAAAGTCAAAAGTAGAAACATGAAATAGTTGGAATCAGAATTAGAATGTGATGGAATATTCAAAAGACCGTTTGGCTGAAAAGTCACGACGGACATTTCCCTTCAAAAAAGAAATAATTCCAAGAGTTATGTCTTTTCAGGATGTTGTTTCTTTTTAAAACACAACATTTCATATATTATAAATACGCTCTCATAAGATTGCAAAATTATTTCACATACTTACACTTTCTGTCTATATCGTTATAATTACAAAAATTTTCCGCATTTATTTGAAGTCTAGTTAAAAGAGAGTTCAAAATTACCAATAAGTTGGCTATTCTCGAGATTTGAAGTTACTATCATAAGAAGTTGGTTATTGTATCTTGAACGATGTGTGCTCCAAAACAGTAAATACCGTACCAGTAATTTCGTGTTAAAGATAAAGAGATCAAATATTACCTCAACCAAACTAATTCTTCATTTTCTACATATTTGTAAGCCATCATTTTACATGTCGTATTTAAATTGTCATAATATAAATTATGCACCAGATTTTCCATTATAATGTATTTTAATTTGTAAGGATATGATGAATATGACCCTTTCCTTTTTGTTTCCTTTATAATGTTCATGGGTTTACCATCTTTGATTTTTGAAATTAATTTATAATGATTTTTTTTTTTTTTTCGAATTCTAATTCATGCTTATAATCTTTTGAACATAACGTTTTTTCTTGAATCACGAAAGGCAAGAAAAATAAAACATAAAGTTCATCCCAAGTTTGTGAAATGACAACATGCTATGTTGGGTGAGAAGCGTTTGATCGATTTTAACTTGGTCTTTTGAATCTGTAAATATAACTTTTGATTTAGCATTGGTTATATTTATTTTATTTTATTTTATTTTATTATTTATTTTTTAGTGTAGTAAGTTGTTTAGATAGGCACTTGCAAGCCATTTTTTAATCAAATTTAAAGAAAAAAAATAGTTATACTATTTTTGAATATTTCATACATGTTTTAAGCCATTTTAATATTAATTTGTATACATAATTTTTTTTTTTAAAAGAATCGTTATTCTATATATAGAGAATAAGTGGCATTAAATAGAATAATGCAATTTATCATTATGATAATGGAATGTATATGATGTGGCAGTTTATGTGAAATAATATGATTGAACAATTCTTTTTTTATGAGAGAGAGAGAGAGAGAAATGTGAGGAATAATAAGTTGTCACATTACCGATATTTCATCGTTATGATGATAAATAATATTACTCCATTAAATAGCCATTATAATCTTAGCCATTACAAATCTTGTATTGCTTTCATGTGTTTCTGATTTCATTTTGTAAGATATTAATTTCGTAATTGAGATTAGAGAGTTTAATCCCCAGCAACTATTGCAGGGATTGCTGTTAATGTATGCATCAAACCATCCTAACATGAGCATTGCATATTGTATTTGTAATAAATGATACAAGAACCGCACATTTGTCTTAAAGACTTGGCCCTTTACTCCACACTGCTACTTGTATTTTCTTGTAACAATCTATCAGCTGTAACTTGGCAACATACAACAAATGTTTATTTTGATGACTGTTTCAAGCACACACCCAACAAAGAAATCAGTTCAGTTGCCTCCACAATGGCTGACCATTCAATTGGCAGATGACTCAGATGTCACGTGCTTTTCAACCTTTCCATCACATGCTTGACAACTTTCTGCCTACTTACCATGCATGGTCTATTCGATATTACAAATGAGACCTTTCAAATTAGTGAGGTTCATATGCCCTGCATAGTATATATATATACCCCTCTGCATTAGGGTGTGTGTATTTTTATATGTAAATATTTGAAGTGATGGTGAAAGGGGCCTTCATTTTGTCTGCATTTGCACCTGCACCTCGCTAGGGAATTGCCTTAAATGCATGGATGAAGAGAGGTGCAGACAGTGGCGGACCCAGCACAAAAGTTCAGTCCGAGCGAACATTGTCCATTGATTGTCGATGATCAACAATCGTAAGAACGAAATCGTTTATTAATATTTAATTAAATAATATTAAAAATTATTCAATATAATGCACTAAAACATATGGGCATGGCCGAAGCCCACGACCTTTCACTGGATCAGCCCATGGGACAATCCTACTCTCCCCCAACTTCACAATCTCAAACTCTTACAACCGTTACAAGAAAACAACAAGAATTACCAAAAATGCTAATTGGTGAAAAAACTGAAAATTGAAATGCTAATTTTCTTAATTCTTGTTGTTTTCTTCAAATTCATAAATGTATTCACAAATAAATAAATAAGAAAAGAACCCGGTTAATAACTAACACAAAAATAGAGGATATTTTATTGATGAATCTAATTTCATTTTATTGTGCCTAATTTTTAAAAAAGGCCCAACTCTCTCGGCCCAAAACAAATGGGCCAAAACTAAAAAAAGAAAAAAGGCCCACATGATGTCATCTTCTCTTGCTTCTTCAGGTCAGCTCCAACCTCCCACCACAAAGCCTCGCTATAATACAAGCAGCAGCACTTGGTAGGGCTATAAACCAATTATTGGTATCCCAACAAATATGAACCAAAGCAGCTTGCTACTTTGCGCCAATCTGCACAATTCTTTGGGAACCTGAATATGTCACTCCACTCTGAGTCATGCCAAAGCAACGTGACCCGACGGCCCTTGGCGGTGTCAAGACTTCGACGGATCCAACAAGGGCGGCTGCCCCGCCTCATCGGGTGCTGGGTCCGCCCTAGGTGCAGACACTGGTGTAAACAAAGATGGCATCTCGGCTTTTCCTCAAACTCGATTGCTCAGTGTGGAGAACACTTTAGTGGGATCATGTATATATGCTCACAAAACTTTTTTTTTCTCTAGTTGCGTGGGATTGCTGATAAGTTGAAACTCAAGTACCACCCAACCCTAATTTCGCTTTCTTTTTTTCTTTTTTTTTTCCTTCTATTAGGTGTGGAAAGTTGTTTATGCTCCTTTGAGCCGTCAAGATTATCACTGTAGATGCACAAAATTTATGGGCTATATATTTGTACTGTGCCTTACTTAAGACTATGTATGGGCTCCATTTTTTGTAAAAAATAATCAATTCCATAATGGTGATTTTTTGAAGAATGTGTGATAGAAGAATGTTTATGTCGCTGATTGAGGGGCGACATTGTACTCATCAGCCAACGTTAATTACAAACACTAGTACGGGCAAATGTTCACGTACCTCTTTGATTCCAAGGCTACCTACTATTGCAAAAATGGGAGCACAATATATGCCTAATCCCGTGGTATACCGTGAGGAGACGGAACTAGACATTATCACACATCCTAGCACAGAATCGATTAAGAATTGATTGTGACCAGTGTTACTTTGTCTGCAATACAACTTAGATTTTAGTACCAAGTTTACAAGTGAGACAAAGGGGAGTACCGAGTGAGATGCTTGGGCAAAGATTCTAGATGGTGATTGCGGGCAATGAAATTTGGGAAAACGAGCATGTTCAGTATTACAACAAACTATCCAAGAGTACAATAGATCAAGAACCTATCAAACTATTACAACCAAGAATCAATCAAAGGCATCGTAATATCGATTAAAATGGGGCTCATATCATTGTATCCTTTTGTACAAGCCAGTACCACAAAACACCTAAACCCTAAAGAAAAAAGTGATGCTACTTCAATGAGCTAGAAGTAATCACCCAAAGATCACTCTCCTTTTCTCCTCTCACTTACAGAATCACCCAAAAACGAACACCACAAAGGATTACTCAAAATAGAATGAGTATTAACATAAGTGAAAAGAAAAAATCAATAGACGGTATCGCTCAAAGAAAATAAGAAGGCTCGAGAAGAATGAAAAGTCATGAGTAAGATTAGGGCAACAGTGCAAGCCCCTTTATATAGCCCACACACCAACCATTGATCTTAGGTGATCATCAACGGTTCAAAGCAACTAACACTTTATGCCGACATGGACCCAGTGAAATTGAATTCTCCGTGAAGATGCGGAGTACCAACGGCTAGACGGTAAGACCCCGTGCACACTCGCCCAAGCGTCCTTATTAGGTCGGCATTTGGCTCATTCTATTTTTTTAATATGTATCTTGCCCATGTCTGCTTTGCACTTACAAAATGCTACTCTCCTTATGGGTTTGACTTTTGGGCCCAGAACTTGGGTTATCAAGGAATGGATTATAGAACCTGCAAATGGGCCTAGCCCAGTCTCATCATTGCTCACATATTTGACCGAATACCTTGGCATCACAGCCCAATATTAAGAAAAAGGAGCATCACTGAGATTCATACATGCACATTGCTCACATATTATGACTTGTCTTTTACAGGAATTTGACAATTTTCTCGACATGACTCCTTGTATTTACTTGTAAAGCAGGGTACACCGACACACCAATATTCTCCAAAATTACATAGTCATGCTAGTATCAGTATAGTTAGCACCAGTCTAAGTAGCGATGAAAATTAGCAAACAATATAACAAAATATAGTTGAGAAGCCATGCGTGAACAATTATGTAGAGGTATCGATATTGCACTTTCTTTGAAAAAATCCGTTCCCTATTTTGTTTATATATTTCAAGGAATTAGTATGGTAGAAAATAAATTACTTGTCTCTTATAACATACAATCGCCTAAATAAAAGTTGTGTAACTCAAACTAATATGCACTGGGGATTAAGTATTTCATTGAAGCACGTGAAGGATGTGGAATTAAACTAATTACAGAGCGGTTCAAATTGTTGATCATAAAATCAACACACCTCGTTCCGAATTATCATATTAGAAGCATAAATAAAAAATCAACAAACTTAAATTTTTTGAGGAAGTGATTTAAGATTTATTTGTATTTTTGGACCCAATTTCACCCAATTCAAACATTTTACTTTTCTTACAGCAATATATAATTACAACTTGTTGGGGTGATGGATTTTTTTCAAACAAGACATGGACCACTAAAAGAAATCAATCAATTCATGGCCACCCATGGAAAAAAGAAATTCATAAGGAGCTGAGTCTATTCATATGCAATTATCACATAGCATAGCATAGCATAGCATCAAATCCCTGTCATTTTCTTGTTTCATATCCTCCTTTTTCCTCATGCACCTCCACCACCAGCTTACTCATATTAGGTTAAGGCACCTTGTCCTCTTTCTTGCACTGTGTTTTTCCTTTGTAGTTTATTTCCTTTTTCTATGCCTCTTTCACAAGTGCAACCACCACGTGAATTTGGCCAATAATGTTGTTCCCCAACTTTCATGTAGTTCTCAATCATTGCATTGTAAACATATTAGATGCTTTGACATGATATGGTAAGGTGAATTGCATGACTAATCAGAGTCGTTACATTTTACCACTCTTTCCATAATATATTCACCGCAACCTATATTTCTAATTAGGTGACATCACAAGACTAGTCTTCATAGCCTTTCTAGATTCATCTGATAAGTTAATTTTTTTTTTCATTGTACCGTCTAGATCTTCTGGAGTCAAGGCAATATAACAGAGATTACTATCCGTAAAATGTAAACAAAGAAAGAAATCTTTAATGGTTTCTATCCAACATATATCCTATCTTCGGTGTATGGTCCTTGACCTCATTACTGCACTAACTATCAGAGAAAGTGATAGAATCCTAATATTCTTAATCAATGGTGCAATCAACTCACAGGCATTTGATCATTAATATGCTTGTACCCCAAGTACATCAAGCTCCATTAATGGAGAGTAGGGGTTCAATTTAACAAGTGTCAGTTAAATAGTAGATGATGATGTGCAATGCACCCAAGTCTGGTATTTATCATGATCATTTAGTAGTGTTTTTAATTACTCCAACATTATCTTTATCTTCAACAAAAGGGACAAATATAACGCATGAGGGCTGCTGCTGCTGCTAAAAAGAAACAAAAAGATGTGATATTGATATTTGCAAGGTAAATTATAAAGAAAATGGAGCAAGAAAAACTATATGTAATAATATATCCTGAAAATACACGTGCTATACTATATCATAAGGTAAACAAAATAAGAGATTCAAAAACCACTCGTGGGTAGACGTGTTATCCTTTGAATCATTGGCCTTGCCGATCTTGATCTTCCCTCGGGCGTGCTGAAGAATTTGAACTTGATGCCATATTCACGGCTTCCCCATGCGTGAATCTTTGTAACTGTATCATACGTGCATATATTCCTTCGGGATAGTTTTTCAATAGATGAGAATGAGAACCTAGTTCAGCAACTTTCCCATCATCTAGCACAGCAATAACTTGTGCATTTCTAATTGTTGATAGTCTATGTGCAACCACAATTGTTGTCTTTCCAGCACAAGCACGCTCGAGCGCTTCTTGTATACACTTTTCTGATTCAGCGTCAAGAGCACTTGTGGCTTCATCCAGCAGCATTATCTCTGCTTTTCTTAAGAAAGCTCGTGCAATGGCGATTCTTTGCTTCTGTCCTCCAGACAACTGAACTCCTCTCTCTCCAACAAATGTTTTGTAGCCATCTGGTAATGACGATATGAACTTGTTAGCATTTGCTAAGGTTGCTGCTTCGATTATCTCTGCTTCCGTGGCTGACTCATGTCCATAAGCAATGTTTTCGTAAATGGTTGTCGCGAAGAGGCACGGTTCTTGTGGCACCACAGCAATGTGTCGTCTCAGTGACTTGAGATTGTATTTTCTGATATCCTTACCATCGATCATAACACGTCCAGATGATGGCTCATAGAACCGCTGTATCAGTGCAATTATCGAACTCTTACCACAACCACTGGGCCCCACAAGGGCAAGAGTTTTCCCTGCCCGGGCACGGAGATTTAAGTCACGGAAAACTGAAACATCTGTCCGAGTAGGATAAGAGAAGTCCACATGCTTGAGCTCAACTTCACCACGGAGTCGGTCGGGGACTGGAGTGGCATCCAGATCATCAGGCTCAATTTCCGTTTTACGGTCAAGGAGGTCAAATACTGACCGCATTGCACGACCACCCTTGATGAAATCGGGGGCAAGGGTCAGTGTTTCGGCAGCACCATTGGCGGATACCATAAGGATCATGAAAACACGGATGGTCTTTGAGAAGTCCGATATTCCATGTTTGACAAGCCAAGATGCATACCAAAGACCGAGTGCATAGGATGCATAGAGCAAAAATTGGGCTGTTCCATATCCACTTCCAGCTATCTGGCCTTTCCAGAAACAACGGCGCAGTGGAGGTTGAAGGTTCGAGATGAAGAGGCCAACAATTTTGGATTCCGAGTTGAAGGCAGCAACTGTCCGTACATTCGACACAGCCTCCCCCGCTAGCTGTGTGGCTTTAGCATGTGCGGCTTCCAAGTCTCCTGAGAATCCGGTCATGAACATTTTCTGACCAAGTACATTGATACAGTAAGTAGTTGATTTGCAATCCCAATACATAGAAGCTGCTTATTATAAATAAAAAGAGAAAGAGAGGGAAAGAGATAAGATCAAGCTCTTGTGAGGTCAGATAGACAGACCTGTAAAACAGTGGCTGCAACGACGACCGGAAAGACCGCAATAAGTACGAGAGCTAGGCGCCACTGTAACACAAATCCTGCTGTACAGGCAACCAGCATAAGGGCTGAATTCTGCATAATAACCGAAATCCTGTCTCCAATTGCTGACCTAACATTATTGGCATCCAGTGCTAATCTTGCTGCAACTCTAGAACTCATATTCTCTTCCAGATCGAACCATGCCATTTCGTTTTTCAGCACTGCTGAAAACATTTTCTCTCTCACGCGTTTCGTTAAGTTCTCTCCCACAACATCCCAGAAGAAATGCTGTAATGTGTTAAAAATAAGTGCAGCCGATGAAACCCCAATCAAAAGATAGCAGTATTTTGCTATTTCTCTGATCATGTAAGAATGATCTTGACTGTAGTAGACGCTTAGAACTGCACTCAGCACGTATGCGAAGAATGCACTGAGAGAGCCACAGACAACAGAGCCTATAGAACCAACCAAAGCATAAGCCCATTCAGGAGAGTTCATCTTTGCTAGGCGACAGAAGGAACTCGCTTGATCTTTAAATGCAAGCTTTTCCATCCTATAATTAGGATAGGCACCATCTATGGAGAGGCTAAAGTCGGAAGTAGAGAAGTCGGACAATCTTCTTGAGTATGGTGATCGGCCATAAGAGGAATTTCTGGTAATTATTGGTGAGCTCACTGAGTTTCTAGCACTAGATGGCCTGCAAAGGAAGTCAACCACATCAAGAAAAAGTGATGGATTTACTCAAGAAGAACTCGCTTCATATATGGACAGTCCCATTTAAGAGTTTACAATATAAAACAAACATTAAATCATGCAATAATGAGTATAATTATACTGGATTTACCAGAAATTTCAGTAACCAATTAAGATGGGTTAGATATACCTTGCACTACTCTTTCGGGCATTACTAAGAGCTGTTTCATGAGCTGCTTCTTGCATTTTGATAAGCTTGGCATAGACGCCATTTTCTCCTTTAGCAAAGAGTTCATCATGAGTTCCAATTTCGGATACACTACCTTGCTGCAGTACAGCTACTAGGTCAGCCTTTCGGATGGTTGAAAGACGATGAGCAATCACTAAAGTCGTCCTTCCAATCATGAAACGGTCGAGTGCCTCTTGTACAAGCTTTTCTGATTCAGAATCCAATGCACTTGTAGCCTCATCCAGTAACAAGATTGCCGGGTTCTTCAGCATTGCCCTTGCTATTGCTATTCTCTGCTTCTGTCCACCCGAGAGCTGTAATCCTCTCTCACCCACCTGCCATTAGCAAACCTTATTTGATTCCTGTCCTTCCAACACCAATGCTCATGCATGCAATCTTTCCCAAGACTTAAAAGACAGAATTAATTTGTTACTATCGACTCTTTTCTTACTATCAAGTAAAAAAAAAAAATTAATTACTTAAAGGGTAACTCTTACCTTACTCACTTACTTATTTCTTACTTTGACCACCAAATAAATGAATTATTTTAAAACTTCAATATTTACTTACAAGAAAATTGTTTATTTCTGAAACTCTCTTTTCTTGCCACTGGCAATACATTATCTGCTATTTCTGTTTACATTGTTAATCAGAGTGTCCTCTCTATCTTGTTTACATTGTTGTTTATTATTTTGGGAACCATTCTTTAATATAAAACGGAATCCCTAGATTCCCTCTTGGCATAATTAGTAGAAGTGGATTTGATAAATTCGACAATAATAAAAAGAAACAAACAAAATAAAATCTTGTTCGTTATAGTGTCGAGTGCGGTCTAATAATGCAAAGGAAACATGCACTTTGTATATTATTCTATTTTTTATACACAAGTAAACATAAACCAACTTACACTTGCACATGCATTGTTGACTGAAACCATGTTACTTTTTATTTAAATGCATTACCGACCATTTCCAAACATTTGACATTATAAACAAAGGTAGGTTGGTTTGTTGACCAAATAAGCCATTGCAGTCCTTGGTGCAATAAATTATAGCCAGTAAAATAAGGCCCATCATCCACGGCCAAATTCTGTCCCCCGGGAATAACTTGACTGGCAAACCCACACAGCATAGCGTTGGATTGTTGGAAGAGAAAGCATGCACAATAAATGTTAAAGCCATTGCTTGATGAAAAGGCAATGTCTTAACGATGTAAAAAATGACTATTTAAACCTACCCGATATGGTCAGGTTTCGTGGCCCTGTGAATACCAGTCCCTATTTCCATTCCAAAGCCAGTTATATTGATAAATTAAAACTAGATGTTATTTTGGGATTCTGGATGGTGCTATAATGGACATGTTACATTGAGAATCGACTACATGACAGTAATATTGTGATATAAATTGTGTTATATTTACTAACCTGAGTATCAAATCCATCTGTAAGCTTGATGATGAACGAATGCGCATTAGCTACTCTTGCAGCCTCTTCAATTTCAATCAAACTCGCATCGGGTCTACCCAACAGTATATTTTCTTTAATGGTGGTGGCAAATAGTGCTGGTTCTTGGCTTACAAGCCCAATTTGCTGCCTCAGCCATCTCAAATTTAAGGTCTTGATGTCATGTCCATCCAGCAGAATTTGGCCTGCAGTTGCTGTTTATTAACAGAGATTTTCTTCCCAAAATCGCATCTTGAAGGATAACATCAAATTGTTTATAGTTTCTAACATTTTGAAGCAGAATTTACTTTTCATTACCTGAAGTGGGATCATAAAATCTCTCGATAAGAGAGACCACAGTGCTTTTCCCCGAACCACTGCTTCCAACTAAGGCTATCGTCTTTGCGGCCGGAACAGTAAGACTTAAATTGTGAAGTATTTGAGTTTCTGGCCTTGCAGGGTAGGAAAAATCTACGTTTTTCAGTTCTACTTGTCCCGTTATAGAGTCGAGTTCCAAACCCGAGTTGCTGTTTCTGTCAATGCCTGGTTTGTGATCGATAATTCGGTAGATTTTGGCAGCTGCAACTCTAGCCTTTGCAAATGCAGCCATGCTTGGAGCAGATTGTCCCAAAGCACTGGAGGTTAAACAGAACTTTTAGGCTAAAAATACTTGAACAAATATTGAAATTGCAAATATCTGAGCGGAGTATTCAAAGAACTTACAGTCCACCTATCATAACTGCAAACATTGTTGCTATTGCAAGTCCTCCATTTGTGAAATGGTGCCTAACCAGATAACCTCCATACCAGAGAAGAAGGGCATAGCAGCAAAAAACAGTAAAATAAGTAGCTCCCAATCCCATTCCCTTTGCAAATCCAGTCCTATAACCAATCCTTTGTGCAACTTTTAATGCTGCAGAATAGGCTTGTAATGCTCTAGATTCGCCAACATATGCCAATACTGTCCGAATTTGAGCTATTGTCTGCAGTTTGGATTAAATTCAGCAATACCCTTTTGCAAAAATGTTAACGATTAAGTCCTAATCCCAATTACGAGAGCAATAATAAGCAAAACGAAATCAGAAGCACACACTTCTCGTTAAAAACCTCTAAAAAATCTGATCTACCATCGAGATGATATACTTAAGGTATGATTAGGATCCACAGAATCCAACAATAAACGAAGGAATTTTATCCAAATTTAGTTGGGTTTTTCAGAAATTACTCAAATTTATTCACCTGTTCAGCAATATTTCCGGCTTGTGACAGAGCATCTTGGCTCTTTGCTGAGAGCTTGCCTAATGTGGTAGTGTGGATGCCTCCAATTATAGCTATGAGAGGAACCACAGCAAGAGTTACCAGAGCTAATTGCCATACTGCAGTGAAACCAACAACAAATCCAGAAACAAATGTTGCCATATAGTGCAAGAAATTACCCAACTGCAACAAAAATTTCACAAAAAGGTCTAATCAGAACACAATTTTTTACATTAATTAACACCAAAAGGCAAAACCCAACTGGGTTTTTTCTTCACCTTCTCACTAATGGCATCTTGGACCATCACTGCATCAGTGTTAATGGCAAAAACGACATCAGATGTCCGAACCTCTGTATCGAAGTACTGAATATCTTGGTTCAAAGCAGCTTCTAAGTACTTAATCCTCATCTTTGTTGATTGTCTTTCTCCTGTCCACATCCAACATGAAATCTCTGCAAGAATTCAATTACATAATTTCAATCAGAAGTTTCAAATCAAGATTAGTATGAAAAAGGGCACTCCAATCCTTGCCTGCCCATGAAGATGCCCATATTGCAGCTCCCACGACAAGAAAGTAAAATGCATACTTCAAAACTTCTTGTGTCATCTTATCAACATTGTTTGCATTTGAGCCAAAAGAATTAACAAGATCAGCAAAGAATCTGAGGAACAAAGGTAATGAACTGCCATGAACTATGGCACCAATAGTCCCAATTGTCATGAGAAAATAGTCCAACCTATCTGCATATCTGAATAGCTCACCAATCCCAACAGAGGGAGTAGGTGAACCTGGCTTCTCTGAATCATTACGATCTTTCTTCTTCCCTTCAGAGACAACCTCAACCTCCATTTTTGAATCTTGGGAAGACCCTTCTTTGACTTGAACACTAGTCGATGATGTTTTGTTATTGTAATTGTTGTTGGGTTTAATAGAAGAGGGAGATTGGGATTCTGATTCTTCTGGCACAAGTTCAAGGCCTTGCATTTCAGACCATTTCCATTGCTCTGTCGTCTCTATCTCTTGAACATCTTGTGTCATTGCTTTAATCTAGCAATTACAGAAAAAAACCCACCACTTATTTTTCCTCTCTTTCACACTCTCTCTTTCTCTCTCTACTTTTTTTTTACTGATTTTTACACAAATTTCTACTTCAACAGTTCCTTTCTTTAATTCTTTACTTTATATTTGATACTTGGGGTGGTTTCTTCAGTTGCCAGTTTTGTAAATAACACGCACAATATTGACAGGTGATGAGAGGATGAGGCAAGCCTAGATAGAGAAATCTTTGGCACCCGACAAAGAATACTGTGTGAAAACTTATGATTGGGTTTTTGACAACTGATTGATTCTACAGATTATTATAATAAAGAAAAAAAAAACAGAGAGAGAAATGTTAATTTTGTTCATAATAACTATTTTTAACAATTAGTTAGAAATCATTAATGGTAAGAGAATCCTATACTCTCAATTTTTAAAGATATAGGTTGTGTTTGAGCCACGTTATTTTGAAAGAATGTATTTTGGAATAATAGATTGATGGAGAATGTATGGTTGGAAAAGAAGGAAAAATTATTAATGTCATGGAAAATATTATTTTATTGAAAAATGTATTGTNGTTATGTGACAATGTCGTGTGTTCTTGCGGAGAAAAGATTTTGGGTCACGGATCGTGTCGGCAAGCGGCGGAACACGATGAAGAAAGTTGTGGGGAAGACAGATGAAAGATGGCAGTGTTACGCAATTGCCTAAGTGCATTTCAAGAAGTTTTGAGGAGCACACATTGCAGGGCACAATAATGACGATTGTGTATTTAATTCGACATGCATTGGGCGCTGCGGTTTAATGGCCGTCCATCCGAGGAACTAATGCTCAGAAGGGCAGAGGGTGAAGGTTGGTGTCGGAGGTGGTAAGTACGAGTTACTACGGATTTGTAAATGTCTGTCCATGTGGAGGTGGTGTCGTTGTTATTCTTGCAATGAGACGAATGGGTGTTGATGCGAAACTCACTTCTCGCTATGAAGACGTAAGCGAATTCAAATGGGGAAGAATGTTACGCAGTGAAAATGTTTATCTCCCCATTTGGCACGGCAAGCACGCTAACAGCTAGGAATGATGTCTATTTTACCAAAGAGTGCACTAATGATATGATCATATACATGTATTCTTCTTAACATCCTACTTATAACGTTCGTGTGTGCCAGTTGTTTGAGTTTGCCGGCCTAAGAATGAGGGAAGAGCGGTCTTCAGGTGTAATACCTTAGGAGCCAAACCTGCGGTCCGTGAAATAGGGGTTATAGTACTAGTTCGATTTCGTTATTTTTAAATGCATTTTTCTTTCTTTTCTTTTTAACCATACATTTTTCAATAGTATACTATTTTATGCAAACTCAATGCTTTTTCTTATTTTTTAACCACATATTTTCTATTAATCTACTATTCCAAAATGCATTCTTACAATAAAATGGTTCATTAAAAATTGAAATATTTTGAATGCATTTCTAAATTTGAAAGAATCAAATTCACTCTTTAAATTAAAATATTGATTTAAAGAGTCTCTTAAAATATAATTTTAAAAATTGATTCTTTAAAAATGGAGAGCATTTTAGATATGGCTGTAAATGGATTGAATATGAACCAGATCGATTTATATCCGATCTGATAAGAATAATTATCCGATCTCGATCATATAATCCAACAGATATTTGATTGTTAAATTCATATCCGATTTGCTATGTTATCGGATATCTGATCTGATAATCTAATTCGAAATTTAAAAAAATTAGGAAAAAAAATCAATATTGGAATCAACTTTTTAAATATTTTTTTCCCAATTTTCTAATTCTTAATCGGGTTTAATAATTACAAATTTATAAACTTTTTTATCCTTTGAATTTGATGACGTTTTTTATTTATTTTAAATTTATTTATTTATATTAGTGAGAAGTAACATGTCGTAAAAATATTTTACTAACTCAATTATTTATAACAAATCGGATTGGACTGTTATCAAATTGGATTGACTATATCCATATTTAATCCATTTAGTTAACGAATTATCGAATTTAAATCTTAATCAGGTTATCGAACCGAGACCCTAAATTTATCTCCCATTCATTTTATCAAATTCGGATCAAAATCTAGTCAATTGACAACCTTAATTTTGGGGTTAAGATTCTCTTGTACACACTCTAACAAGGGTTTACATAAATTTAGTCCTTATTTGCGCCCTATTTTTTAAGGAAAAAATGTGGTTCTGAATAGTGATTTTTTAGATTATGTGTAATTTAAAAATAAAGAAAATTTTTGAATTTATGTATAAAATTATTTTATAAAAAATGTGCGGTTGAAAATGAGTTTTGAAAAAATGAGTAGTCAAACATAGGCTTAATGTTTGTTTGGGAGAGATTATTAGAATTGAAAAATGGTTGTTATGAAAAAAGAAAAGTACAATTGAAAATAAATAAATAAAAATATCTATTCAATTTAAAGAAAAAATAAATTTCAAATAAATTTTACCAAACAAATTAATTATTGTTAATTTGACTTTGTTCGGTGTACCAAACCACCGAACAAAGTCTTTATGTTCAAACTATTCCTAGTTTGTGTCAGACACCGATAAATCCGGCAGTTGCCTTTTTCTTTTAATTTATTTGTACGTTTTTTAAATTATTTTTCCATGATCAACAAAACATTAGGTCCCGTCCCGATCTTAGTTTTTCTTCATAAACTAGTCTCATAGCTTAATTAGGTCCCGATCTCGTGTAAATTACAATTTTAAATTAAAGTTAATAATTAAATTTAATAATATATTTCATGGAATCCATAATTTTTTGAGTTTTATCAAAATTTACTAAAAATTTGATTTTAATCCCTACTAAACTGGAACAAAATCACAATAAAGTTGAACTTTTTCTCTTTTCTCTCTCTAGCGACTCAATCCCTCACCTTTTACCAAAATCTTAACCCTTCTAATTTTTAGAAATTTGCCTATAATTTTTCTAGTAATTATTACATCTACTAAAAAATTTCATTTTTCAATCAAATTTTCAACTAATTAGAACCTAAATTTCCATTTTCTCATATCAAATTGTGTATATAGAATGTGTCTGAAATGAATATTTTCAATTTAACTTATATTTAAAGAATTGTGTTTATTTGATTGATTATTAGTATTGAATATTGATTATATGTTTTTATTTTCGATTACATGAATTGATTGTTTGTATGAAATACACTATAATTCTTTAAACATAAATATGCATTTTCTTGTGATGAGTAGACTAATAATAAAGTAACCGTTCGAAATGAAATGGATGAAAATTATGAGCAAATTATTAATGAAGGAATTTTTTTAAACAAAAATCTACATTTTTTCGGGTCGACTATGAATCATTCAAAATTCAAAAACAAAGTATTCGATCTATACAAGGTTTGATTGTGCCTCCTAACTCAAAATGACTACATCCATCCGTGATTACGTACATGCAACACAAGGGATTAAGTAGCTATTTACCTCGAAGAAACAATTCAACTATTGAAATTGCATATCAATGACGCCATGAAAAAGATCCATGCGAAAGTGCTGCATTTTTGTAATTCCTTTAATGTGTTACATCGTGTAAGACCTAGAGGTACATATGTATTATCCATGTTGGAAGCATCAATTTTGTGTTTTTCGATAAAACAAAAAATTGTTTTCAGAAAAGATTCTCATTCATTGTCACTTGTACTTGGAGTTGTTCTTTACATAATTTTACTAATCTCATCACAATGATAATTTCTTGATCTTTCTTTTGTAATGCTTTTAACAGTACCGTTTTCAAAATATGTAGACTGAATGCGAATTCAAATGTTATCATTGATCCCAACCAAGACTCACATTACCTCTTTTTTCATCATTATTGGAAATCATACCGATGCATCAACTCTATATGAAAATAAATTTTATTAAAATCTACTGAAATTTATATCAAATTGGAGTTCTGTTAAATTTTTTTAAGTTTAAATATGAGAATAGTAATTAAAATACAAAGGTTAACTTGTAATTTTCGTGAAAAAAAATTCTTGTACTCGAAGTCAAATTTTCTAATTAGGAATAGTGCAGTCGTGATTTTTAAAATAAAATTTTGAAGAGTAAAAGGGTAAACAACATTTGTTTAATTGTCATTATTTTTAGAAAATGAAATTTTAAATGGTAATTTTTTAAAGAATTTATGGTTAAAAAGTAAAACATAATAATTTACGTACAAAATATTTTATATTAAACATAATTAAAAATAAATATAAAATTAAAGAATTTTAAAATAATAAATCGGGGGCAAAAATATTAATTGGCATTTGATGGAAGTGGTAGTGCCTTCCCAACAAAGGCTTCTTTTGTTATCCGTACTCACGCGCTTTTGTCTCTTATGCCATGATTTTTATTGTTTGAGGGGCCATCCACAAATAATTGCACTTTTTTCATTTTTTTTTTCTTTTCAATTAGTTTTCCTTAAAAGTAAATACTAGTATCAAGAAATATAATTGTTGATAAATAAAAGTGAGAAAAGTTGCAAAATTGGTCCCAATTTATAGTCTAAGTACCAAGTGTGATCTCAATTTTTGAAAATGTAAAAGTAAACCCTTAACTTTTCATCATGAGCAATGTTATTCATAATCAACGACTACATTAATCATCATATGTGTCAATTTGTTATTGAGGCATTAACTTGTTATTTGAGACAATGATTTCATTGTCTCAAATAACAAGGCTACAAATATCATTATTCTTTCATTATAGTTGAACAATTAGTCTTCACTTACTGTAACTTCCAAAATGTGTTAAATTGTCGAATGTTTCTGAAGTAATATTTTTACTAATTGCATAACTATAATGAAGGATTAAGAATTAACTCATCAAGTTGCTACTCGAACCAACGTGTTCAAAACTAAAGATGCAATATTTATTTAGAAAGTATGATTATAATCATTTTTCATCAAGAATCCTCATCATAAGAATCCCATGATATTTTGCTAGCTCCCTTACATGGAAATTGTCTTTAAGAAATTATAAAAAGTGAAGATTGAATACCTATTTGCCAAGAAAAAAAATGAAGATTGATTGGGAAGTCAAGTGCAAATGAAAATTTGGAACCATAGGTTTGTGTTTACTCCCTGTTTGAGTCCTTTTTCGAAATGAATTTTGTAAAAAGTAATTTTTTTAGAACGTACAGTTAAAAGTTAAGAAAATGAATTAAGTTTACGTGGCCTCCATTGTATCCTAAAACAAAAGATGGCTACAAGTCCACTTATAATAAAGACAAATTCCATATGGGTGCAATATACTTTTGGGGATAGTGGATTAAAGTTAGATTCTTCAATTTCCAGTGCAACCCAACCTAATATGTTCTATGCTTTTAAGTGAATATAATTGATCGATCATTATATTTATTTCTTTAAATTAAATAGATTTGAACAGGTTAGTCCGACGTGACTAGGAGTAGTATAAGATAATCCAAAATTATTGGTTTTTTTTTTTCCCCTTTGTGCCCTGCGTGACTAATTATCGACGGACTAGCTGCCATAAAGGGACATCATAATATAAGCTGTATTTACTATTTAATGATGGTGTGGTTGAACAATCATACCATTGCATATGGCTGGAGTCTCAAGAAAGGAAGGTTAGTGAATTTGACCACTTAAAATATAGGTAATCAATTCAACTTCGATAGCCGGCTAGCATCATCAATTAAAGACTATAGTTTTGCCTCTGACGCGCTAATGTCTTGTTTAAAAAATTTTAGACGGTTCTATGTCATGCTAGTGTAGAATACTGATATTGAATGACTAAATTGAATACCTTCTTGGATCTTGTTAGCTTTATTAAGACGAGCATCTTCAGCACAAGAGTGGGATGTTAATGACGGTGTATTCATTATTATATTTTCAATTGATTTTGTGCTATATTGGAATTGGCTACAATTCTATTTGTGATTGCTCAATTATCGAGCCCTTCAGTTTAACCTCGAGTATCTCGGGTCGACTTATTATGAGCATTCACCCTTCTTGCTCAATCTATTAGTGCGAGAGTTGGGACTATCTAGCTCTACAACTTTTTTCGCCAAACTTTAAGAGCAAACATAACTCGAGTGCTAACACTTCGATATAACCGCTTTACTAGTTTATTAACTTGATTGGCTTCTTTCATATCATGTCAGTTCAACGTGTTTTAAAATGTCACGCTACTACCATTTCCATACAACATTTGAAATAAAAGACACAATTCCTTAAAAAAATTCATAGTTACCTAAATGTCTACAAACAGAAAAGTCTGATCCTTTTCATTCATGTTTTTTTCTTCTTTACCTTGTGTGAGTTCTCACCAATTAAAGAAAATATGGATCCCAACAGTGATGCTGCAGTGGCATATTGTACTTCACAAGTCAGATTTAAATACATGTTCATGTGTAGGTTAAGTTCTAATGTTGGAAACATGTAAAATCAGCATAGAAAGTTTTTTCAGACTGCTCTGTTTTTGGGTCTCTTCAATTAATGTCAGTTTTGGACCATTCCCTAGCTTTTGAATTATTTTGTACTTTTAGGAGTCTGTTTGACAACCACTACAGTGAAAAAATAATAATAATAATAAATTTTAAATAATGACTTTTAAAAAAATGTGTCATTAAAAAGTATAAAAAAAAAATTAAAATGTGTATAATATTTTATTATATGAATATATTGTTAAAAATAATTATGTGGCAAATCATAAAATAAATTAATAGTTATCAAACAGGCTCTAGGTATCGTTTGACAAAGGTTTTTATAAAAAAATTAACTGAAATCCCATTATATCGAGTTCCTTAGTTCTCACCATTGAATCTTCGTCCAATACCTTCTATCCAATCTCTTAACAAAGATCAACACACGTAAAATGTAAATACTGATCTTTCGTCCTTCACTCTCTGAATTTTTTCAATTTAGACGAATCTTACCATAACTACAGTAACTAATTTATCCGTTGGAATTTAATTAACAATACATGACCTAGCGTGGCCAAACTCACAAATTGATGTAACTATTTTAAATTACAAAATTGGCTGGAAATCATCACATATTTAACTTCAAAAACTTCTGCAATTGTTTAATGACAACACTAAGTAAGTTAATAAAAGAATTCAGATATGATAATCTTATTTTAATAATTAATTGTCCCACTTTTGAGCCACTACAACCTCATGTAATTCCCCAAGAAACGGTCATTAGCTAGACCTAAAGAGAATGGTGTATATTATATTGTGGACTTGTCATCTTGGTAATGAAGTTAAATTAGTGGAAAGGTGGGGCTCAATTATGGAGGCATATAGATTAGCATTAGCATTAATCATGTGATTTGGGATGGGAGAAATGAAAATTCGTTGAAATTTGGTGCCGACAGACCCGAAGTCGGTGGTCCAACCTAAAAATTTAAAAATAGAACTTATAAAATTTCCCAAATATTAAAAAATGACGGTTGGACTAATTCATTAGATAGAGTAGCTCAATCCATTATAAATTCCTTATCCCCATATCTCATTGACGAGAGACTTTGTTCTCATGCCTTCAATTCCCCGTTCGAACGATGTATTGTGTCCTCAAACTAGGAAGGGCCCAACTCTTCCACCATATCGGGGACACCATCTTACATGGGGACGACCGCATTAAGAACCAAACATGGATTCCTCTTATCATTGTGATCCAACTTAGAGTCTATTGTATTCATTCGATGGCAATAGCGATCTATCTCGTGCATCCACATGTAAGTTTGGGACTTGGCTCCAATACCACTTCTAGGGAATTGAGGTTCATTCCAAAAGGTTAACTTATTGGGTGGAATGTTCGACCCATATAAGGGCATCATCTACTGCAAGTCTAACCGATATGAGACTTTATTCGCACATTCTAACATGTCGTTTTCCTCAAGTTTAGAAGAAAATCTAGACTATATTCGGGCCAATCCATGCTCGTAACAAACTTGAATTAGTCACTAGTCACTTTGACGCCCCTATTTTAAGAGTAATTCTATTTGGCAGCATAGTCTTTAGCATCAATCTCGTAGATGACTAGAAGGGTCTTCATTTAATTGTCCAATGGAGTTTGATTCATTGAACAATTAAATGTGGACTTTCACTGCCAACTAGATGGATGCTAAGTAAGTAGCATTCCGTTCTTTAATTATAATTATTAGCACCTAATCACTAATTGACTTAATTTGGAAGTTGAGATTTGTTGTCCAATTTTTACTGTCCAATTTGTTGTCTACCCAATTAATTATTGACACCCCATTTTAAGCTCTAACTACTCCTTATGCTTCATAATAGGTGACATTTTAATATAAAATGATACGTCAATAATTAATTGATGTATAGCAAAAATTGGACAACATATCTCAACTATTTGAGGGATACTGGATAGAGACGACTTTGTTAAAGTCAAAAGATGTTCTCTCTCTTCCCCCACTCCTTGATTAACTCCATTCTCACTTCCAAGGCAGGGAATTCATTTGAAATTAAAAAAAAAAATAGCAAACACTCAATGGCCACTCAAAAACCCTCCTCAAAAGTGATGCATGTGATGCTCATTATGCCATTCCATTGTCTTGCTTGTGGCTAATTGTGCTTTTATTTTATGTGCTTTAAGTAATTTAATTATTTAGTATTAATTTAAAGGAGAGAATGATTCTATGTGATGTTATAGATGTAGCTTGTTTAGTAATGTTTCCATGATCTCAATAATAGTATTATTCTCATATGCATAAAGATCTAAGAGCACATTATGGAACATCAGTACATAATTTACTTATAATCGAAATTTGAGTCTACTTCAACGTTATTGTTGAAAGCGGTCAATTCATGATAAATATAAAAAGTCTTACACATAATATTTTTCGACATCTTACTTGAATTCATTTATACACTCATTGTACTGGTTAAGGATAATTAATTATGGGTACAACACCGTCAATAAGAAAGAGTTATGTGATTAGTTACCGAAGATATATTAAAAACTCAACTAGAGTACTTTTCGCAAGACTTGGATACAATTTTCTCGAGTTTGATTTTCATAAGAGAAAATTCTCCCTAAAAATATGTTGGGCATTGTAGGTGCAAACCCTAGGTTTAATTATCTTTTTGACTATGAGGATTCATTCTTATTGATTTTTGTCTTGATTTTGTAGTTGCATTGTCTGCCAATTAGGATTACTCCAATAAGATTTGCAGGAATCGAAGATTTGATGTCCCTAATGACAGATTTACCTAAGATTCTAACCTTAATGTATACTAATTTTGTTCTGCCTAGGATCCATATAGCCTTCGGTTTGTGAGCAACTTTTAGACTTTCTTAATTATTTTACTACTTTCTTAAAAATACATAAATAAATAAATTATTATTATTTTTCTAAAATGAAAATGAAAATGTTGTATTTCTATATAATAATAATATATTTACTCAATAAATAACAAAGATTAATAATAAAGTGGGTAGTATTTTAAGAATATCAAGTTGTTGATTCTCTAGTTAGTGGGATTCCTATTAAGAAGAATCATAAAAGTTTTTCAATTAATTAATATATATTTTGAGGTGTCCGTAACGGTAGCAAACCTGCCCTTAGTTAAATTAATCCCTTTAAATAAATCAAATCGGTGCTCTTGGGCGGTTATGCTTTCTTTGTTGGAGCATTAGATTGATAAATCAACAAAGCACATATTTAGGACATCTTCTTTATTCTCACAAAAAGCTAAATGCAAATAGATTTTGATTATAGTTAGATTCTCAAGCGTGA
>CAIGRB010141781.1:22232-55186 GCA_903798255.1 Fraxinus quadrangulata | reverse complement strand
AAGTTTAAGAGTGTCATTTCTCTCAATCTGTAAACATTGTCCGATACGTTAAGCCCTAGTCGTGGGTTTACTGCATGGGATATTGGTTTTATTATTATTATTATTATTTATTTTAGTAAATAGGGAAATATGTCAAATTGTAAAATAAAATAGAATTAACAATATTTTAATTGACCTCTAAAAGAATTTGCATTTGTATATGATAATTTAATATATAGGAAAAATAGATTTGAGTAAATTCATATTTTTCCTTCCCTTGTGTAAATGTCAGTGGATCTTATGCATTTTTTCAAATTATTATAGGCGACCACTCCTTTTGCATCTTCTTAGAAGTTGGTCCCTACCCTTTGGTAGATATTAAAATCAGATTTTAAGTAAATTTTGATAGAATTTGATGAAACGTGTAATTGAAAAGTTATGGGATCCATAAAATATGCAGGCGAAATGAATTATTGACTTTGACTTAGATTAAAATCTAGATTTTAATCAGTGTCACTGAATTTTATTCAATCAAGATTACCAAGGAACAAAATGTAACAATATTCATTCTCTAATTTGAACTAATACCGTTTTTTTTCTCAGCCAACTGCCATGTAATCTCCTAACAGCAACATAGTAACAATTCCGAGAAAGAATCGAAAGGGAAATCATTTGGAAACGAAAAACAACCTATAAATAAGGATACGAAGTAAGGGAAGGGGAAAGGGATCTTACGTGGAAGACGTATCAACAAAAACTTCATTGAGCACATCGTCCTCACCATTTTCCAACGCAAAGAGCTCAGTATCTTTCTCTTCGTCCTTGGAAGAACCCCGTGTTTCCATCTTCGAATGAGCAGCAATGAACATTAACTTCTGAGCCCTGTAGATTCCCACCCGTGAATGCCTATGAGCACTCGTGAATTTCGGTACAGACCAGTTGCATTTGAATCCACATGAAGTTGCATGAAGGAAAATCAGTCTAACGGCGACCTTTCCTAATGACTTGAACTCAGTTAGGTGTGTTTCCCATACGAGCCTACTGCTTTGGGGATTGGCAATCTTCATCTTCCCCGTATTCGGATCCCTTTGTTTCAATTTTACTGCTTGAGCATAAACCGGATCAAGCCCTTCAGTTCTCCATTTCATTAGCTCCATAAGAGCAATGTGAGCCTCATCCCTAGATACGAGTCGAGTTATTAGCTTATCCACGTCCTTCTCTTGTTCGGGTGTCAAGAATTTGAAAGGGGGTAAGTACTTTCCACTCGTGTCACGAATCAAATAAAGTGGATCGAGTATAAAAGCAGCAGCCCAAGCCGGATGATAATTCCTTCTAAACCTCCGGTCGATCACCTTCTCCACATGTCCTCCAATAATGTGAAATTTCGAACACCATTCCTTCACTTTCAACCTAAACTCCTCCCAAAGGGTCAAGCATTGTCCGATCCTCGGTTTCTCCATCAAGATTTCATGTGCCATTATCTTGACCAATTTAACTAGAGAATGAACCGCTTCTAACTCATTCCAAAAATGTGGATTCCTCATCATTTCTTCGATATCTCTAGCAATCGGCTCCTCCACTAGCACCATCTTGTACGATTCATCTAACAATACTAACTGAAGGGCCCGAGCTGATCCCAATACGTCCTCTACCATTGCATAAACTGGCCCAAAATCCGACCTTTCAAAACTACTCAAAGGTAATCTCAGCAAACTGGCATGTCCATATTCCTGCAACTGATACTTACAAAAACTCTGTCGAATCTGAGACTTATTGTTAATAAAATTAGCTATCTTTAAACAATTTTCAGTCACGTTCTTGAATGAAGGAAGTTCCTTGGCGAAATCCTTAATCAAACTATTAAAACCTTGATATTGACAAGAAAGATTAACCATCCAATGGTGTTGATTTTCTAAATTCCTCAATGCCTTAGCCTTAAACTTGTCTGAAACTATACCTATACATCGATGCACTAAATTCCCACAGATTTCAGTGATAGTTTCCCATAGAACTTCTTCTGCATATTTAGACTGCACATAACCATTAGTGAAAACTGCCCTCCTATAAACACTAGTCCCATTGGGAAGATTCACAGCAACATTCACAAAACATTCTTCCCCATCTCGACTATAATCCTTTGACTTCCAACCATCGGACACGATCTGAAAGAACATTGCGTCCCGAATTTTAGTCTCGGACTCGGCCCTTGCCTCCTCGTACTTGGCATCTAACCTAGAACCCATAAAGTCTTTTCTTGATATTGCAGGCAATCCAACCTGATTAAGAAATGCCTTGAATTTGGGATGTTCAAGAGTTGAAAATGAAACAGGACCACAACATTCATAAATCCAATCTGCAAGAAAATCATGAGCAGACTCGACCTGGGATTTTGTTAATGTCGGAACAGGTGATGATTTGGGACTTTTCAGCCTCTTCACACTGTCTTCCAACATTGCTAAAGCTCCCAAATCCTCTTTCCCACCAGACAAGACCAATTGCTGCCGTTGTTGGCCGTAAATACGACCGCCGTCGGCGGCGGCGGTGGAGGGACTTGCACCACCAGCAACAGGAACAGCACTAGTACTAGCCATTGAAATCACGGGTGGGTAGGCTAACTCCACTGTAAATCTTGATGGTTCAACCATGGTCAGTGGTGGAACATGTTGTACAGAAAATGCCGTACCACCACCACCTTTGACGCCAACGCTGCGATTACCACCGGAGCTTGAACTACGCTTCCGGTGGTTGTGGGGTTGCGACGTATTAGTACCCTCTGCCAGACTCACAACTGGAACAGAAGCAGAAAGTACTGTAGAAATTGGCATATGAACAGAAGGAAAGTTGGGGCATGTCCCTTTCTTAAGATGCTCCGAAGCGGTTCTCGACGGATTAGAGGCGGAGAAAGCGGCAGCGCACAAGGAACACCGCAGCTTCACCACCTTGGGAAAACCAGTATCAGAATTATGCACGAGAATTGGCTCCAAGTGCGCCCAGTACCACGCGCCTTTCCCTTTAATAGCCTTATTCCGTACCATCGTCAACCCTTCATATCTCTTGTCCACAGCCTTGGCAGCCAACTCATCGGAGGATAATGATACGACAACCGGAGTAGATTCCATCGCTGGTGTGGTAGCGGCGTTTGTTGCAGCCATTATACTTCAAAAACTTGTAATTACACACTCTTCAAATTCAACGTACTGTAACTCAAGTAGTTCTAAGTAGGAAATGATGTTCTTGGTGCATTTAGCCAGGGCGCTGTGGAGGAAGCCGGCGATCCATGGCGGAGTCCGGCGAGTTTCTTTCAAAGATTTTGAGGGTGTTTCCAAAAGGAAGTTTCACAGTAGAACAGAAATATGGAATCAGTGTTTCAAGTAAAGAAAGAAACGGAGTTATTGTAGAAACGGAAACAACTTGTACAGAGCGAGCGAGCGGAGGAGGAGGGGTGGTTTGGTTAGTACTATAATACAACACACAAGCGTTTACTGTTGAATGAATAGAACATTCTAATTAAACAAAAAATGAAATAATTTCAGAACATTATAATTACATTTTTTATGAAATATTCAAAAAATATATAAAAACATTTGAAGTAATAATAATATTTTAAAATTTCTTCAAACCCTCATTTTCCTAAATATGGAATTAATGTATATTTGTATGTCACGTCGGACAAAACATATGACTAATTTTCGATAAGAAACATTCATTCGATGAATTAAAAATCGATTTTCAATTTTACTTCTAAGAAAGACAAATAAGTTAATATGAATTTATGATATCACTTTAGTTAATAATTATTTTTGATATAGGAGGTTAGTAATATTTTTGTAAGGTGAGGAGTGACATTAATATCGACTCATGTGTTATTATATTATAATTTATTTATTTATTTAAGTATTTTGTTTCATTTGTAACTCATGGTTAATTTGAGCTCTTAAACAAATAAGGGAAAAGAAAAAGAGCAACCTAGGAAGTCTCAATTAATTTCACCTGTTTCTTTCAAGGGGCACCGATGTTGTCGTTGACCACCCGTACAAGTTTATCAACCGACGAAGATTAAAATCAGAATTTTAACAAATTTTAATAAAAATTGATGAAATGTATTAATAAAAAAATTTGAATTTTATAAAATGTGTGATTAAATTAATTATTGATCTTGACTTAAATTTTATTCGTATTTTTTAATAATACCAAACATGGGATTAATTTCAAAATTAGGGCACTTTTTCTTTTTGTCAAAGCATGCACGCAGTCCAACTTTGATTGTACGGATCGACGGTCCTCTATCTAATCTGGGCCAGGCGGTGGAAAAAATGAACCTTTAGTCCCCATTTCATTATATCTATTAATTAGTTAGTCCAGAAACCTTTTATAAAGAAATAAATTAGTCATCAACCTTTTATGAAGTTAAGTCTTTATTTTTTCAACTTAGGCAAGCATTATAAAATTGAAACGACGTGCATTTCCGACTTCTGTTAGGTTACGCGACAAGTTAGATTACCAAGTTGCTCTTCTAATTACTCGAGATCAACTTGCTATAATGAAAGAACGGAGAATCTTTGATTCTCATATATACAGGAATTTTGCAAATTAATTTCTATTCCTTTTGACATTACAATTAATTAGGAGACCCTACATATTGACCAAATGAAAAACATTATTGTACCAATCAAGGAAAATAAGTATCAATCTACATTATTACATTCAAACATTTTCGTTCTCACAGCTTATAATATGTAACTGTGTAAGATTTTTATTTCCTTAAAGCTACAAGGTCAAATTTGGAACATAAAAAATCACGTACAGACACCTAACGTCAAAACCTCATGTTGCACAAAAAATAGAGAGAAAAAAGAAATGATATTTTCGATTCTTTTGAATTGTATTTTGGCGAGAATCGAGTGAAAAAAAAATAAAAATAGTGTTTTTATAATTCGGGTAAGCTCGACAATTGAGGTCATATTTTTTTTAATTTGAGACGTGGGCACACAATATAACCGTACTATCACTGAGTCTAGGTGGACCACAGTAATTTCTATATGTAACATAGGGTAGTATCAAAACTTCTCCGCCATAAACTGGCAATCATCAACAACCAAATGTCGCCTCAAATCTAAACCAAAATTTGATCTAAAAATAAACGAAAGAAAAATCCATTTTTTGTGTTGATTGAATTAATTTTTTGCCATTAATCGTCGTCGTTATTTAGAGATGACGATTGTTCCACTATCTACTAATGTCGCATGGTGGTGGTAGGATGGTTTTGGAGTTTTATGAAGGTTTGAATCTGATCGAGACGGAGAAGATTTCGTTGGTGATGAAGCTGAATGGTGGCCATTGACATCAGAAGTCAAAGGTGGTGGTGGACCGATTGTGGTTGGCAACTAGGGCTTGGGTATGGGGTGGGTGCGCCGATTCTCATGGGTATGAGAAGAAGATAATATTTTGTTAAATTAACAGCACGTTAACAATATGTTTTGAATTAAAATATTTTTTTTACCCTAGTGAAATTTCCTTAAAAATTAAAGTGTGAACTTTATTATCTCAAAAATATGATGCCACATGGTTGGGTTGGTCCAAAGTTTTTTACTTCTAACAAAAAGGTAGAATTGATGGAGAAGACAAACCTGCTTTGTAACAAAGGGACTACACAAAAGTAAGTAAGCTAAGCCCAATGGGCCATATCCTAAGGCATCTTCTTCTTTTGTCAAGAATATTAAGTTTTTTATTTTATTTTTTTTGAAGATGAAAAATAAAAAGTTAATCTTATAATTACTTTTATCCAACACCGTGAGTTGTGAATATTGAATGTTAATAAAAACCAGTGAACTAAAACTTGACTTTGAGGTGACAGTTTGGTTTTAATTTATATTCAGTGTTAATTTATAGTGACAAGGACAGAGGTAGTCGAGAAATGAGCTAGGAATAAATATAGAATGTGCACAGTGGATATAACCTGAATAGGTCATTATAGAGCTTATTTATGTACTTTATGTTGATTATGTAGTCACAGAGGTTTCTTGGCTGTTTCTAGTTCAACTATGTTACACTCTTTGAAGTTTTATCAATACTGCAGAATGATTTTATATTTGTATTTGCTTTTGGTTCTTCCATTTTCAGCCACACATTGGGTTCGAGAGGAGAGGATCACATTGTATACCGCTGATGGTTTGATTCAAATTGGAGGGAACCTTGTCCCACAACCGTATTTCTTTGTCTGATGTATGATCTTTCCCCAATACACGCACACATTTAGTTTGGATTATACAAACGGATTTGGTTTATGAAATCATATATTATATTATATAAAAAAAAAATTTGATAACCGTGGATGTCCGTACCAATTTGCACGCACTAACTCCACGGGGACCCTGAAGTTTACGGTCGGATACTCACCTCAATGGCCTTGAGGGGACTTGAACTACTGACCATTGTGGAGCAAATCCAATGCATTATAAAAATAGGTTGGAGAAAATTCAACTTCATAATTTTTGCAGTTTATGCATTAGTGTAATAAGATTTGTTGTTCTCTAAGTAAGTAGATATTTAAAAATTTATGATTCAATCAAAATATAAGTGTAACCAAATGTATGTTTGGTTATAAGCAAATGACCTTTGCTGCTTCTTTAAATATTGGTTCATTACTCTATGCAAGCGCAGAAAATTGGCCAATGGTCAAAAACGTTTCTGCATTACGATTTACGCTTTTCTTAATCAAATCAACTACCTTTTGCTTTTAGTGGTGCTTTCTGGTGCATTACTCTGTCAGAATAATTTGTGACATGTTTTATTTGCTTATCGTGAAATGAGTTATCAAAGTAAGAATGATAGTACCATCATTCAGAAACACAATGTGTTGTCCCTGCAATTTTTATGATTTCCATCCTTTTTGCATATGGCATCACCAAGGACGCAGAAAAAGCAATAATAGCTCTTTGGCTTAAGGAATTTAAATTTGTTGGTTCTTTCATTTATCTTTACGCTTCGATATTCACTCTCTCGACCCTTCATCTCTTAACGAATAAATATTTTTAGCTTACCCTTTATGTAGTTTTACCATGCTGAAGAAGCAAGGAAAGGTAAAAGTGTTACAAAGATTTCTACAGTTTCAAGAAAGTGATTACATGGTTCCATGTCAAGGTCTATGTTTGGGTGCGCTCTTTGGCATCGCAGCAACAAATGTAAAAATTCTTGCACATTTTAAAAGATAGCTTTGGCATTTCAGTGTTTTATTTATTACATCTGATGGAAATTGGTCTGTGCTAGGGACTTGATATGGGCAGAAGACTTTGTATCTTTGGCTTCTGTCGCTTCATTGGGATGCTCAGTGATGTTGTGGAAGACACTGTTCTCGAGCACGGTGGGGAGATAAATTCTAGTAGTCTATCTTTTAGAATTTCTCCGGAAGGAATGTGTATTGTTGCGGCATATTGAACTCTGGTTAGACTTGCCCAGGTCGTATTGACTAATAATAGTAGTTAAGCCATCAGCATCCAATCGCTCAATAGAAAAATGTTTCTTGTCCAAAATTTGGAAGTTTCTCATAACGCTTGCTTGATTACGAGAAGGTAATTCAAGTTATAATAGATGACCTACAAGTGATAGGTGGAATGAGGAAACTCAATTATCAAAATTATATCATATAGCAAATTTGCATGGAGTCATACCTCAAAGTGCAAGATTTGTGGAAAGTAGTTGGCGGAAGTGACGTGACACCTCTAGAAGAAGCCATGGCTTTGAAGAAATGGAGAATCAAAGCGAGTAAGGTCATGCTCATTATAAAGACAACAATTGAGAGAGAATTATTGGAGCATATAAGGGATAAGAGCACACAAAAAGAAACATAGGACTCTCTAGCCGCACTATACTCGAAGAAAAATGATCTAAGGTTGCGGCTTCTGGAGAACGAGCTTCTTTCGAGCACTCAAGGAGAACTATCAGTAAGTCAATATTTCAACAAAGTTAATTCTCTTTGTTACGAAATCTTCGAATTAAATTTTTCAAGTAAGATTTCGGAGTCTAGAATGAGAAGAATAATCATAAATGGATTGAGACCTGAATTTAGAGATTATATTGCTGCAATACAAGGTTGGCTAGGGCAACTATCATTAGTTCATCTCGAAAATTTATTGGCCAACGAAGAAATGTTGACCATGCAAATGTTAGGGGTCTCAATAAATAAAGAAGAGAAAGAAACATTATTTAGCTAGAAAATAAGAGGTCAAATCTGTCAACAAAATAATAAAAAATTAAAAGAATGTAAATCTAAAGGACGAGTTGAAGGAAGTTGTCAAACAAGGGAAGCTCAAAAAACTTGCAACGAGAGAGGTTAGAGATATCAATGAACTAATAGCTTGTAATTTGTGTGGAAAACGAGGTTATTATATCGGAGATTGCTGGTTTAAAAAGAACCAGCAGAAGGAAATATAGCAACTTCTAACAATGAAGAGAAATAAAATAATGAAAAAAAATGGGATGCTCAGGAATCCACAACAATAATTGAGCAAGCTCGAGAGAGGGAATTCAATTCAAGCATAAATGACGAATCAACGTTGGTGGTACTCTTTCCTTAACAAATGGATTGCGAAGATGACAGGATCAATGACTCGAGAAAATAATTGGATCTACATGTGTCAAGTGATAAAGAAGAGCTTATTAGAGCAACACAGAGTTATTCACAAAATGATGCGGATCAGGAAATACTAACGAAGTATCGACACAAGAGATTAAGGTATGTCCGAGTTTCAAACCACAAATAAGCAAGTCGGGTAGACTCGAGAAATCAAGTATTAATTATCCTAATCTAAAAATTGATATAGAGAAAAGCATGAAAGAACCAGAGAGAATAAATGAAGGATCGATCGCTTCAAAACTTGTCGAGTTTTAGGTAGAGCTAGACGTGACGAAAAAGAAAAGAGTCAAAATGAAAAATGTCGATGCTGAATGGGAGAATTGAAGATGCAGCACCGATATTTCTAGAATGTGCTGGACCTTCCTCCATTCATCAGTTCAAGTGGGCTAGAAAATCCTAGACACCATATTTTTTCAATTCTTGAAGCAAACAGGGAACAATCTGGAGAATGCAACTCCAGCCAAGAGAAGAAGGATTTGAATATTGTTGTATAATTTATTCTCCGCCGCCTTTCTAGATGAACCTCCCACCGCCATAAAAGTGTATATATATGTGTTGGCTGAATGTAATGTGTATGTGGTAAGCAGAGAGAAAAACAAAGAATAGAAATGAGAGATATAGTGCACGAGACAGAGAGGTGTGTGAGAGAGTGATAAGAGACAAATATGGTTGCCGAGAGTGGAGAGAGAGAGAATAAGTTGAGTGTTCCTTTGCTAAATAACAGCGTAAGTGGTTAGTGATTTTGGCGTGTATCCAAAATTTGTAAGTTTATTTCATTAATAAAGTCATATGTTGGGTGTTTAAACTCAANGCAGGCAGCAGCAAGCTGCCTGGCTGCACCAGCAAGCAGGCGGTTTGCTGCTGGCAGCAGCAAGCTGCACAGGCTTGCTGCTGTGCCTGCTTGAGCTGCAGGCAGCTTGAACTTGCTGCCTGCAGCAAGCTGCACAGGCAGCAGCAAGCTGCTGCCTGGCTGCAGCAGCAAGCAGGCAGCTTGCTGCTGGCTGCCTGTGTTGGTAGCCAACTTTTTTTTTTAACGGGCCGGCCCGGGCTCGAGCCGGTGCCCCCAAAATGGGGCTCGGCCCTAGCCCGAGTCCGAGCCCTAACTGCCCGAGTCGACGAACTTTTTTGCCATCCCTAAAAATGTATAATTGAAAAAGAATGAAAAATTATTGATATGATGGAAAATATTATTTTATTGAAAAATGTGTAATTAAAAATGAGTAAAAGAATAAGAATGAAAATTTTAATGTGGCTCAAACAGGGACTTCAAACTAGATGGCTCACTTGGGCCAATGGCGCATCATCATTTTCTTTCCCTACTGAATTTTTTATTTTGTTTCCGAAAGTGCTTTGTCTTATTCTGAACCTACTAAACATGGACAGGAAATAAATAAAATACAAGAAAAAATCTTATAATAAAGTATGATTTCATTTTCTTTTCCTAAAACAAGTAATCTAAAACTTGGAACATAATATCTATTAGGATCTTCGTCACTTCTTTTTCTCTCTTTAGGTTTGCTTGCAAGAGTAACAATTTTGAAGAATATAATTATGTTTGGGTGTCAATTTAATAATGCCAAACTATACGTTTTACATCTGGGGAGTATACTATTCTATCATTTACTTTCTTCAACAGTTCATTTCTGCCCTTCACTCATCAGAGTCCTGGTTCAAAATTCAGGTTGTGGCTGCAGAGAATGCAACTAAGGGCGGGTTGCATGAAAAACTAACCATGACAGTGCGGTGCCATTGCTATGGGGAGTTTCCCCAGCTTCTCGGACTCTTCACCTTGCCGTTCGGAGCGGTGGAGGGATCGTAGACAAGGTCTATTGGCAATGGGACTTCCTGTAAATAAATTACTAAGCTTTTTCTAACCATTGTTTGTGCATTTGTAAGTATCTGCCTGCTACATTGTACAAATTCTGGGAAAGTATTTAACAGTGAAACTTGCACTTTAACGTTGTAATACCATGTTAAGTCATATAATTTAAAAACTTAAATGGCAAAAAGATAGAGAATTAACTATTTATTTATATTATGCATTATGAAACTATCGTTTCAATATTTGTCCAAATATACATCAAATCATACTGGCCAATAATCAACAAAGGCCTCACATGCTGAAGTCATAATATCTGGGATCCTTCTGGGCTACTTCCCATCAGAATCTCTCCAAGTGGGATTTTACTTTTACTTACCCTGCAATTTCTGTTCAATGGAAAACTAATCCCGTTACATAAATATAAGCAGTCCCGTAATGTAAAATATCTAGGCACATGTTTGGCAAGAAATGAGTAATAGTATTTTTATTAAGTGATTCGATTTTTTATGACTGCTGCTCGCTGTTCTTGTACTTTAGCTAGCGGCGGATTATGTTATATGTACATAACAATTTACATAATAATTTATCAACAGATTATGTGACGAGATTTAAATGATTTTCTCCCTTACACTTTGACACGCGTAAACAATACCAACCGTGGAAAGTCGTGAGAGTACAACTGTCAATCTCTCACCGACACACATTTCCCGAGGCACATTTTTGACAGCAAATAATCCATTTGAAAATTACTACCTACCGTTTACCAATTTGAAAAGATGCCAACAAATCGTAGCCGTAGATCACAGCACAGATGTTCCGATTGGGGACCCACCACACTAGATTGATAGGCCCTGTAGGGTAGTTGGTAGACAGAGGATGAGCGAGTTACCTCACCTGCATGGTTTTACATTACATCGGTCTATATATATAGTCGCTGCATCTATACACAACCACGCACATTTCCATTTCCTCTTTCTACCATTAATCTCTTTGCAGATCTCAACTTTGTTTTTTCACGTTAAGGTAAGCAGGTTTCGTACTCTTGCAATTATGAATTTTTTTGAATTAGATTCAGATCCGGTAACAGCGAGTTTGTGCTTGCTTAGATCCAGTTTGTTTTTTGTTCTCTACATTGATTGTACTAATTACGTAATGTTCTCTTGATCCCCGGTGTATGTTCTATGTAGATCGCATTGTGGGTAAGAAATTGTTTATCAGTGAAGGATCTGGATTTCAAAGTTTGACCAGAGATTTGATTTTTTTTTTTTTTCCCTGGCAAAAGTATTATATGATTGCATATCGAATGAACTGTAAAAATTATTGAGTGATTTTTGTTTTGGCGGATCGTATTTCAACTTCTTACAACTGTGTACAGTGGACGATGTTGAATGGTGTTATCTGATTTCAATGTGATTACTGTCAACTCAATAGAAAAAGATAATTCAGTTTTTCTAAACAGAAGAGGAGAGTTTCCAACTAAAATTAATCTCGTGTAGTTTGAAGAAAATATACCATAGCGCAATTTCAATTTTACAACTTGCTGATTTTTCCCCCAAATTTTCGTTGTCTGGAGCATTAATTATGTTACAAAGTGGGATACTGTTCTCGTTACAGAGGAAAAATGTTTTGCGTCAAAATGTACTTCTGAGATATAAAATCCAATATAGAAAGTGCAAGAACATAACCACATATTGATCTGCCTTGTTTCAGAAACCAATTGACACGTCAATTTCTTCCATGAAAGTTGTAGGAGTTGTAAAGCTGTAGACAGATGACATTACAATCAAGATTTAAAGTTGTTCTTATAAGCTACTATCCAATTTGCCTATTAAATTTAAACGTTCAATCATTTTGAGATTATATTGAGATGTATAAATCTTTAGGGGTGGCGTCATTTACTGTTTTGAGTAGCATCACATCTAATATGGAAATAATACACAAGTTTGTTATTATTTGAATTATCAAATGTCTTAACACATATTTATACGTTCTCTGTATGATTTTCAGAGCGGACATGGAAACCTTTCTTTTCACCTCAGAGTCTGTCAATGAAGGCCATCCTGACAAGCTTTGTGACCAAGTCTCAGATGCCATTCTTGATGCTTGCCTAGAACAAGATCCAGAGAGCAAAGTTGCTTGTGAATCCTGCACAAAGACTAATATGGTTATGGTCTTTGGAGAAATCACAACCAAGGCCAATGTAGACTATGAGAAGATAGTTCGAGATACGTGCAGGGGCATTGGCTTCACATCACCTGATGTTGGTCTTGATGCGGACAACTGCAAGGTGCTTGTTAACATCGAGCAACAGAGCCCTGACATTGCCCAGGGAGTTCATGGTCATCTGACCAAGAAACCTGAGGAAATTGGAGCTGGTGACCAAGGTCACATGTTTGGCTATGCCACTGATGAAACACCGGAGCTCATGCCCCTCACTCATGTCCTTGCCACCAAGCTTGGTGCCAAGCTCACTGAAGTAAGAAAGAACAAGACTTGCCCATGGCTGAGACCTGATGGAAAGACCCAAGTTACTGTTGAGTACAGGAATGATGGTGGTGCAATGGTTCCTATTAGAGTTCACACCGTTCTTATCTCAACCCAACATGATGAGACCGTAACAAATGAAGAAATTGCTGCTGATTTGAAAGAGAATGTAATCAAACCTGTCATCCCTGCTCAGTACCTTGATGAAAACACGATCTTCCACCTCAACCCATCTGGTCGATTTGTTATTGGTGGACCCCATGGAGACGCAGGACTCACTGGTAGAAAAATTATTATTGACACCTATGGTGGTTGGGGTGCTCATGGTGGAGGTGCTTTCTCCGGAAAGGATCCTACAAAGGTGGATAGGAGCGGTGCTTACATTGTTAGGCAGGCAGCGAAGAGTGTGGTGGCTTCGGGGCTTGCTCGTCGGTGCATTGTGCAAGTTTCTTATGCAATTGGTGTTGCTGAACCACTTTCAGTGTTTGTTGATACCTACAAGACAGGTAAGATTCCCGACAAGGACATACTGGTTCTTATTAAGGAGAAGTTTGACTTCAGGCCGGGGATGATCGCCATCAATCTTGACTTGTTGAGAGGAGGCAACTTAAGGTACCAAAAAACTGCTGCTTATGGTCATTTTGGCCGTGATGATCCCGATTTCACCTGGGAAGCCGTCAAGATCCTCAAGCCTAAAGCATGAGTACGTGGTTTACCAGCTAGACAATGTTTCCTCAAGTTGATTTCATGTCGAAATCAAACTGGTTACAGATTAAAGAATAAGGTTCATTGGGCATATCAACTTTACCATTCATTTCTAGGACTCCATTATGGCGCGGCGAGACTGGAGTGTATGTTATTTTGTGTCTCTTTTCTTTTTCCTTCTTTTCTATTGTATCTCCCTTGTTAGGGAATTATTGTTTGGAGGTATTTTGCAAAACTCATTTGTTCCATTTGATCATTTCTGAACCATTTCAATTGAAGTTGAATTATGAAAGACAGATTTATTTATGAGTATTAATATTTTTTACCATTTGTTTCATGTTAACATTTGCTGCATTGAAGTAAACTCGTTAGGTAGTCTATACTTTTAGCCATAGATTTCTAGTCAAGGAACAATGCAAATATGAAGGGCTCTCCCAAAATATCATCAATAAATTTGCATGATAAGACAATTTCCCATGAGATCAAATAATTCGGAAAAATATTTAGGGGATCTCATAATTGCAAGAGTAGTAGCACTCACCCCACCCTCAATAACCGACCACACTCTATGGTGCCTATATTTGAAATTTTTTTTAACAAGAAAAAATAGAAATCACAGACCAAAAAACTTATATAAGAAGATTCTTACCAATGTAAATATCTGGAAATTGAATTGAAATTTCTGAAAGAGGTTGAGCAGCTTCAACCTGCATTGCATATAACTTTCAAGTTAAACCACCATATATAAACTGTACCAGATATGCAATAAACATTATATGTTTGTACAAGCTATGTCTAGATTGTGTGTGTCCATTTGAAGATCACATCAAAACAACGTGCTAATTTTAGTATAAACTGAGGAATCAAGGCTACATCTGCACCTTTTAGGCTTTCACCGCGTATGCTTTCAGTACAACACACTCCTTTCAAAATCAAAGGGTTTCAACCTTTGCCAATCGAGGCATCGGCAAAACCATAAAAGAACAATCAAAGAAGGAAAGGATTTGGAAGTTAACTGAAGTGAGCACACAGTAGAAGAATCCACTAGCGCATATTCAGATTACAGGTGAATCTGAAATCTTTAAATCTGACTCAACTTCACAAGAACAATGGAGCTTCAAAACAATTATACTTTTAACAGTCACAACATAATCGCCTTTCATGATGCAGCAACTCAGTGATCCCCTCAGGCAATTGTGCCATCTGGGAAATGGACAACTGAAATATTAGTAATTACACAAAGTACAATAAAGAAACAAACCGAAAATTAAAACTGTGAGATATTGGAGACGAGAATATTCTGAAGTACTATACGGAACAACCAACCCCGCATTAATTTACTGCTCTTTACATGGTAAAACAGAATCTAGACATTATTTCAAAGAAGTGGATAGGACTTCCATTTGTTCCCATCTCCTTCTCAAGAATTGAATCTTTACACCAGTTTAACACACGTCACGAAATCTAGAGAGAGAACTTCTAGATCGTTATTTATGTTGGATGTAAAATTTCAGTACCATATAAGCGAATCTCATTGTAAACATAGTACTTAACTAATTCTAAAAGTGCTCCCTAATTCATAAAATTTACCATAGATAAGTAATTTAGTCATGTCAACGTTCTATTTTCATCAAGATTAACCATTAACTCTCCATATTGTCAACGAGCCATTAATACCTTAATCCCACAATGGTTACCCATCATTTTTGACAAGCTTACCCCGTACGATAAAATTGTTAACAATCATACTACGGTGCCACCCTGACTGACGGATAGGTTGACATAAGCCACATGGCAATCTATCATTAGTCTGTTTTAAACATTTTCTTCATTTCCATCCACCTAGGAATCTGTCAACCTCTATGTCACAATTCATCTGGCATTGTGGTTTAATCCAATTGTGAATCCCGGGACCATATAAAACTTTTGGAATCATATTACATCATTCCTGTCTCCAGAGCACTTTTCACCTTTGAGATGCATATCCCTCAAATTCTTCATCAGGGGCCTGTAATAGGTAATTGAACATATTAGAGCTTGATATATATATATATATATATATATGCAATAACTTGGACAGTTATAATACTGTTAACATGGACAACAAAAAAATGGAAATTATCAGGTAGGGAATCATTAACTTCGAAAAATTCCAAAAAGATGAAAGTCTGACATCGCTTTAAATTATGCAGAAGAATCAGAATCGAAATTTTAGAAGTACTAAAAAGAGATAAAAACGCACCATACGGACACCAAATGCTTTAGCAACTCCAGCTGAGTGCTATCTGAACACCTATAGTAAGCAGCTTAAGGTTCATGCACATTCATAAAAAAGGTCAATGATGCTTCTAAACTAAGAAATCATTGAAGGAGCAATCTCTCTTTATCTTTTTCAGTTTTCATGCAAAAGATTGCAACAGTTTACCATATCATTTGTTGACTTCCGTCTCTCAACTTCCTCTGCAACAGAATCCACCTGGATTTGGAAAGAATGTCAATATGAAGTTGACCATGAAACCAAGCCAACAGATCAAATATTAAAATATCCCCAATATTCAACTTTGATTGGGAAACAAAGGCCGGAAAATCCCGCTGTGATTTGCTTAATGGTTGAGGAATTTCTTTATGAACCACCTTCAAGTGAATAGAAGAACCTAATCTCTCCATAAAAAATCAATGAATGAAGAAGAGTTTGCGAAGATGAAACGAGTATATAACTCAAACATTTGAACATTTTTTGCCAGTGTGACATAAGTATAAACCTCATACAACAGCTGTACACATATTAAAGAACATAAGCAAACATCATTTAATATGGAAGGTTCTAATATATACTTCTAGGCTTCTAGCGATTGTATGTTGGGAAAAAAATCTTTTTAATTGCCCCTTTACTAGAAGACAATGAACAGAAAAATGGTAATGCCTTAAACCGGCCAGTGGCTATCTTGGGTATATCCTAGTTAAACAAACTTTTAAAAAATGCATACGATGAAAAGTGAAGAATCGTCTTCGTGCCATGGGACTCTTTTTTCTAAGCTTTTTTTTTTTTTTTAATATCAATATCCTTCCCTATACAAAAGATCAAAATTTTGCAAGATCCTCTAATTCATTGTTCCCCTCTCTAATTATGTAAACCATACTAGATTGCAAGTGCAAATGTCAACACCACAAGGACGCAGAAATTATTCTATAACAAAATTTAAAGCCACGATAACTTACACCATTTTGGGTGACAGCAAGTTGTGAGACAGCCCTAACTATTGAATGTAGCTTCTGCACAATGTTGACCCCAGCTGATCTCAACAGTGCCAAACCACAGCTATGGAACCAACAGAAATATACCATATACAAAAATGACAGGAACTATACATGGAAATCACAGAAAAATATAAAATTATATCCGTAGACCACTGTGTTCCAATCGATATGCAAGATGAACCCCGTCTTAAACCTAAATGTGACAGGTCAGCATTGCCTCTTGATCTAAATCAATTAGTTGCCAAAGTCATAAATCAAATAAGATTCCAATGGATTTAAGGCAAGTGTTATAGAGGAGTGCCAATGAATGAGAGTTATTCGAGAAGTCTGTCTGAAAATTAGTTCAGAACGTTAAAATGGCCAAACATTGGACAGAAGTCACAGAACCAAGACGACGAAAGAGCATATAAGATTTGTGGATTGCTAGCTTATAATTATATGTAGTTAGTTTCTGGGAAATTAAGTACAATGTGGTTATTGAGTAGCATAATTATTAACTTGAAACATCGATGCATCGAGAAAAACAATGGAAAACGTAATTCTAGGATCTGATGGAAGTACAAGATAGAGCAGTGGAAGAGGAAGGAGTTGAAACGTGCAGCGGGATGAAGGGACTGAAGCTATGGGGTTCAGTGGAGCCTTCATTCAGGGTTCGATTCGGTTGGGTACGAGTTTTATTTTTATTGCTTTCCTTAGTTGCCTTTTGTTTCATGTCATACATTTACATATAACCCAATTCTGGTCTATTTCATTTTCATTTATGTTCCATTCATTTGAAGTTCATGCGTATTTTTAAAATTGTGAAAAATGGGTTATCAAAAAAAAGCATATTACATTAAAATAACAAAAAGATCTTTTAATTTACTTTATCAAGAAATGAAAACAAAATAATACGCTCTTCTTCACGCCACACAAGTATAAATTGCATGAAAAAATATCAATTTTCGATGGCTTGGACGCTCAACAATCCTTTGTTGCCAAGTGGGATCATTCATACATCTCAAGACACCACCATAAAACTTTTACTAGAAAACACACATTGACTGACATTATATGAATGTACATTTGACTGAATTTATAATACATCAATTAATGCCAGCATTCCGGTGTTAGAAAATGATCTATATTACCAAATAGTGATTTCGCACCCATTGCATCGCCCTGGATTGTTTCAAACCCTCATCTTTGCTTAAAGAATTGATCTTCTTATCATGATGAAACCTATTTTTATCCACAACTATTTCCAAACAATATAAATGGACAACCAATCTTCTCCATGAGGAACATGGATAAGCCCACATCGAGACAGTACAAGAACATATAATTGGATGGAAAGTTCCAAATATTCTCATCTTATCACACTTGAGACAATAAAAAAGAAGAGTTGAGCGTGGCTATTACACCATCGTATCATTCAGGTTGACTTTCTTCTCTCTTTAGTGGATGAATGCTTGCATATTCTAAATTTTGTAAAATCGTCAGTAGATCCATATTTTGTGCAAAACAAGGAACCCCTTGAAATTGCTTAACTTGTTCATAGGAGACTAGAAGATTGCAAGTTTGAGATATAAAATCATCCATCCTTCAAAATCCTAGTATTTAATTGGAAATTGCTACAAAATGATTCGTGGGGCTTTTTTTCTTTGATTTAAGAAGCATCTAATAGGGATGCATCATAACACAATCTCTCAATCGATGCCATGTCAAGTCAAGATTGTTACAATCACATCTGCATTAACTTGTACATCGTGCAATCCATTGCAGGGAGACCCACAAGAAGTTGTGCCCTCTCAAGATGACTCCAAATTCCAAAAACTTGTGTGTGGGGTGGGGAGTGTGGGGGAGGGGAGAATGTATATTAAGAAAAGTAATACAAAATAAATATTGTAAAGAAAAATTCTTTTCAGTACACGATAAAATTAAATTGAACAGTGCAATATACAAAATCTTAGTTTTTTTACAATGCTATTCGCACTACCATACCCAACTATCAATATTTTTAGTTAAGGGAGAGAGGGACCCAGAGACTAGAATGAAGAGTGGTTCGTCCATTCTTGAGAGAATTGGAGATGGCTCCAAATTTTGATGTGGTGTTTCATCTGTTTTTTTGCTATAATCATCCCAAAAGAGAGAAATAATAATAAAAAAGTTGACCAAATAATTGTGCAAAAACTGTTATAATGCAGAGGAATAGGGTCTACCATCTGTTATTATTTGATCATGAAGCAGAAGGGAAATGACCAGACAAATTGAGATATGAAGCACCAGAATTCATTTCTACCACTCAATTTTACATTATCTTAGAAAAGAAATTATGTTTTTTTTAAATGAATATAAGATTACATAATGACAATATTAATTTTTTCAAAAGAAGCAAACATCGATCTGTGCCAGCAACATCAAAATAACTGAATCAAAAAATAAAGTATCGCCTCCAAATCTTTTTGCTTTCCAGTTTTGACTCAGTAACAAAGATAGCTTATCAACTAGTATTTCATCAACAAAATCCGTCAATAAATGAAATTTTTGACATGAAACAATATATTAGTATAAAGAAGTTAAATCTTAAACATCTTACTGATTGCCACAAGCAAGCAAACTGGACATGTACAGCTGCGAAATTGAGTTGCAGTGTCCATCGCCCGCCAAAAACAAATTAATGTATAAATGTAACCCTATTTGTTTAGATGACACCTGCACCTGCAGACAAACAAACAATATAATAAGATGAAAAGGCGGTATATCTTCTTAAGATTAATTGGATGATACAATTTCTCCCACCCGGTTTACAAAGGTCCATCTGAAGTTAATCAACATTACTTTTTTACGAGTCTTTCAAGTGGCTTTTGGTCATAGAGTAGGCAAGTAGATTAATGGAAGAGCAGTCGCATGTTTATAATTTTCAGTTACACTTGTTCAATCCTCAGCAGGATTCGATAGATGCATATAATGTTGGGTCTCAAGTATATATGGGATATAAGACTTGGGGCCTTGTCGAGCATACGGCAATCTTAGTAGGATCAAAAGGGATAAAGGACATCTATGTATTCAATAATAAGATTATGAAAAATCGATGCATAATTTGTTAATATCCATCAATCGTGTCAATTTCCAGCGAATTTGTAACACAAAAACAGAATAATAAGCATGACACGTTTCGCAGTACAAAATCTTGATATCATATTGCAATGCCCCGTCTAACTATGAAACTTGATGACCTAGGGGAAACAGAGGTGGTTGGCAGTTTCCAATTAAATACTCCGGACTGCATACTTGAAGTCAATTGACAAAATTGATAACAGCCTCTTGATATTTCTTATTAACTTCTGCGAGTGGATGATCAGATAGCCTGTATGCGACTTGTTAAGTAATTATTTAATTTTTTGCTAATTATATTCAAGGAGTTCTGGGCTTGGGGAAATGTACGTGAAAGGGTTTTCAACTGCAATGTCATACATGAAATTTTCATGGTAAAGCTTTGAACGTAGGAAGAAATCGGTTCAAAACCACCCTGCTGCAGAGAGAATAAACAGGCACCAATAACTGGGGAGCCTTGACTCTTGAACCTTTCACATTTTATCTTTTAGTTTCTTTTTTTCCCCAACCATGCTTGCATGTGTGCATATATGTAGGGAGAGACGGTAAATTCTCAAAGGATTCAGGGAGAACTGAGTCTTAACGCAGGAACATAACTGTCTGAGTATCTATACTCTCTGCAAATTGACTAAGTCAATGAACATCCAGATGCTAGTCATACAGTTTCAAAACTAAGCAATAAAATTTCACTTTAACAAAAATGAACAAAGCATGCATGCATGCTAATAGTCCTAAAATGCACATGATAAGAGCCCTGGCAATATTACCTTAGAGAAGCTTAGTTGAGAATAGTTGCAAGGAATCCTCAGCCAGGCAGCCAAGTACTCCTGAGTTTAAGATCTTTGCATATTTCATATCCCGAAAGGGATATTTTCGAGATTGAAGATGCTGAACAACAGTCAAAGATGGTAAATCTTGCAACACCAATCCACTTGTTACTTCATCCCCAGAAGCAAACAAAGGGTTCTGAGACACTCCATCTACTATTGCAGATTTTGGGAGTCGGATACCACTCACATTGGCACAAGTCGCTCCTAATTTTTCATATCTACCACCCACTCTATTGTAAAGAACATGAGATCCCCGTACTCCTTCCCCAGAAAAAGAAGCAGAAGCACTATGTGTAGGTTGAGTAATAGTCAAGTCACCAGATATCTCAATTTTAGGACGAAATGAAGCAACAATGTCATCGCTGGAGGGACCATAAGCAAGAGATATGCAAACTCCTTGATTCTCAGATTCTGGAATTAGATATGGCCTGCGGTAAAGATTAAAAAATGTAAGGGAAGCCTATCCTTCAATATAATCTGTAAATATGAGATTGTTTGTGCTAGTCTATGTGCTCGAAAGAAAGGTAGTCTCCAAAGAACCCACCTAGTCTAGAAGGAATCAACAAAAGAGCAGAACTATTTCAAACATTGCAAAAGGCATCTTGCACATCTTTGTATTGATATGTCGCAACAAGGAGGGGAATAGTGGTTAGGATAAAACGGAAGAGGCAGGAAATGAGTAAACTAAAACTTAAGAACCCTTTCAATGCCATATGCACAATGCCTCAATCCAATTATTCAACTCATAAAGGTTCTTGACGGCTGCTCACAAATATGCAGAAAGTTAGATTAACCTGTTTAACTCAAATTGTCCAAACTGTATTATATTGAAACAAAAATGGGGGAACAAATTTTAATGCTAGAGCAGAAACTTCAACAAGATTCTAGGCTAAAAGAGATTAAGAACACAATTTCCTAGGCATGCGCAAAAGCAAACAAAAATTGAAGAAATATTCTCCATAATGAAGGAAAGGAAGAAAACACAGCATAGTTTATCTATAAATCAAAATAGAAGGGAGAATTGAAATGTGCCTCTGTCATGTACTTGAAGAAAATGACTTCAGTGGTCACCTAATCAATATGCCCAAAGATAACACTGCGACAAACAAGAAAGATTGAAGCTCGGAGTGTATACTTGCCAAGGTTCTGGATTTCCAAGAAACACTTCTGCTGTATGTTAAACAAACAACAATTCCATCTAGATCAACTTATAGAGAAAGGAAAACAGAATTCCTTTGAACCACTTATTGTGAAAACAGCCCTTCCTCCGAGCAGTTCCTTTCAACTTCCAGCACTTCCCAACAGAAAATAAAAGATGAGCTTTAATGTAAAAATCATCAAACTCCTTGGAAATACTAGATTGCAATCACTTTGATCTCCTATAGATTAAAGAAAGGAAGGAAGAGGGCTATCAAAAAGTATTCTCTTCAATCCCTTCCATTCCAAGAATGTCTTAAACTCTTAGGATTCAAATCTATACGACCAAAAGAACAGCGTACAGCATGATTGAAAGAAGACAAGAACTACCTTCTTCCACTTCTACCAAAGTCCCAATGACATAAACCAACTGATGAGGCAGTAAGGACGCCTTTAACACCACAGCTGACAGTTGAACCAGCAGAAAGAGTATATAAAGTATGAATTGGGTTGTCCGTCAACCCATTAATGGATTCCACAGGCTTCATGGTTTGACGCATGTCAAACTGCACTACTATGCCATTCTGTAAGATTTTAAACACTAAAATATATAAGTAAAACAGCAACAATGCAAATCGAGGGAAACAAACACATCATTCAAACCTGTAATCCAGCATATATATAATGCGAGTTGCTGAGATCCCAGGAACATGACCATGCAGCCGCCTGCAAATTTAACATCAATTAGGCAACTTAAAGTAGTACCCTGTTCTATTAATAAGATGCCACTTCTTATTAGTAACAGTTTCATCAACTAAAAATAACCACGCAAAAAAAAGGATCTTAATGAAAGTTTACAAGATTCTGATCAACCATTCTTCAATTTAATTTACTTCTCTTCTCCTGTTTTGACGGTAAAAAAATCAGAAATGGGTCTAAAACGATGATGACACTATCTATAAAAAAATCAGAAATGGGTCTAAAACGATGATGACACTATCTATTACTACAAAAACACAAGGAAATAAAAATCAGTTTAATCTGTACCCATATTATGTAAAATACCGCAAAAAAAGGTAGGTTGTAATGTGCTCCAAAAAATATTCCCTCTACCAGCCCAAATGGCCAAATGTTTCTCCTCAATTGTATAAAATGTCAACCAATCCCAATTTCAGTTTCAGATGAAACTCCAAAAGTTTCCAGTGTTTATCTACTATTCTTTAACTTTTGCCCATCAACGACCAGATACATGCAAAAGTTTCCAGTGTTTATCTACTATTCGTTAACTTTTGCCCATCAACGACCAGATACATGCAAAAGTTCATCGGTGTGCATTCACAGGCCTATGAAAATACTGCAATTAATGTTCCACGTCCTTTAACATAAAGCACGGGTGCTTGCTGAATGCTGACCAACCTCAACTCCCTTCAAGCCTTTTTACTTCAGTTGATTCTTCACTCAACCTAATTGACAATATCTTCTCATGATGCACATTAATGTCCTACTATAGTTTGCCTGACCACAGCACACACTAAGAGGATGGAAATTGGGCTAGTTTGGATAGGATCGACACTGACCAGCCCTATTATGGCCCTAAACCAGTCCAGTTAACATTGAGGGTGAGTGAGTTCATTCTAGGGCTGTCATAAATGCTCAATTCTTGACAGTTCAAGAGATCCCAGCTGAGAAAACCAAACTACACCAGCCTAGTTTTTTGGACCAGACCAAACTGGATGATCTAGAACTGAAACAAACCAAAACTTTTTTCCCTTCATTTTTTCCTTTTTAACCACTTGCCCAGATTTGAGATGTTCCTGCCATCCCCTTTTCTGTCATCATTTCCTATTATTTCTTCTTGCTTCCTTGTTTCTGTTCTTTCTCTACCCCACTCTGTTTGTAAGCATTCTGTTCAGTGTTCACTATGTCCCTTCTTTGTCTCTTTATGTCAATTTTACATTTTCTCATCTTTACACCAACAATTTTGACATAAAATTATAAATCCTTAATAGAACTCATTCATCATTTGACATAGATTTGAAGTAGCAGGTACAAGACATGTAAGAGCTTTTATCTAACATTCAAATGTATGCAATCAGACTGAAAAACAATAAAAAAGATACAAAGGAGTAGAATTATTACCGGTAAATCATAAGTAAGAACAGTATTATTGCTTTGTGTGCTGAAACCAATGAAGAATAAGTCATATACTTCAGTGAGAAAAGCACATAATAAATGATTTAAGAGACAGTTTTCTGGTGTTTATATATACAAGGAGAAAGTGAGCAGCTCCACCTAACCACTGATAATTTCTTCCCTAAGGAAGCCAATAGCACAAGTCTAGCATGAGGAGAAACCCGTAGGTCCTTGACTGCTTTAAAACCCACAGGGAGATGAATGTCCTCTTTTTCATGCGAAGGTATCAAGCTCATCTGTAAAATGCACCAGTACGAGAAGTTAAATAGATGTTTATACGACATCATTCATGCACTCTCTGACCAAGCATACTAGAGGCTATTAATGGGCTGAATTTATCAATGACCTTGAATACATGCAATATTCTGTTAAATCCAGTTTCAGAAGGCCAAAATAACTTTTACCTTAGTGAGCACATTCATTGTTCCCATTCCTGATAGCCTTCGAGCAATTATCAAAATCTGACTTGATGAATCAACATCGAAAATACGTGCACCATCTACTTGTAAGTCTTTCTACAAAAAATTACAGACGTGTTTACAACTTAACAAGCCTACTAAATAATGCTTCCATTAAATGAACTCTTAAGCCATGCCAAAAAACAAATAAATGGAGGGAGGAGAACCAGAAATGATTGTCTTTAACGCAACGAGATAAAGACAACCTAATCCAGTATGATTGACTTGACATCGGCAACGCTAAGAATCAAAAATTAAAACATCCAACCTAAACTCCTCCCAGACAACAGCCTGTTAATTTGAAAAGGAAGTCGTTTGGGCCTTAAGTTTTCTAATATAATAGCCCTAAATAATTGAAAATCACCATTTAGTTGGTTTATCTTTTTCAAATGTTGAAATGTTCTTTTTCTTTCTGTTGGATAATAATAGTTAATTGTAATCCAATCCACCAATTAAATGATATGTCATGTCAATGTTGCTTAGCATAAGCTAAGCAGCAGAGCTTAGTAGATCATTTGTTTATATATATGCACACTTCTAAATCTTATATAAAATTTCAGACAGGCAAACTGCAGGCTATGTTTCTAACAAATTATAAAACTGTTAAGAGTTCTGTAGAATTCAAACCTGCAACATAAAACTATTTGAAGATCCTTGCCGGTAAAACTCTTGTTCAGCGTCATCTCCTACAAAAAACATGAAGTTTAGAATTCCATGACAAGGAGACAGGACCTAAAATATACTACCATCCAACAATTAAATTTTTTGTACAAATGGTTACCGAGAATAACTTCTCCTTGACAACCCCTCCTAGTCACAGATGACCATGATGGCCTGGATTTCCCACCTTCTAATAGACCCTCCAAGTAGCGTGTTCTCTGCTAGACCAGAATTTTTCGAGGAGTAAGGAATGTCAAATGTGAAAGAAAATTAAGACTAGGCAAAGCTATTGGTATTAAAAAACTCTCAAACCAAAAATTTGTATTTAAGATAGTTATACTACTCGATTATCAGTTCTTAGTATGCCAAGGCTTAACTCATGTGGTAAGAGACTAAGAGCAAAGCCATCCCACGCTAATGGACTAGGTTTGAGCCACCTTTATGTGGTGTTTCGGCGGGGGGGAGGTGTTTGAAGTCCTTTATGTGGTATTGGTCAAGAGAAAAATAGCAATATGGTGAATGAAAAAAATAGTTGAAGCAAAAGAGTCTGAACACCAATCTGGTCCATGAATTATGAGTTCAACTATGTAAATGCACATGATAACGGATGGTTGCAGATGCACCATCTACCTCATGGGCATAAGTTTAAATTTTTACACCACATGAATAATGCTCGATGAGAAATGTTTAGTAAACGAAAATCTTGAATATGCTAAGAGCCCGTTTGGCATGGCTTTTGAGAAGTTAAAATGACCTTTTAAAAGTTAAAACTGAAAAGCTACTTTGAACCGATTTGGTTAATTTTGTTAAAGTGCTTTTAGTAGTTAAAAGATCTTTCAGAGGGAGTTGGTTCAATGTAGCTTCCTCTAAAAGTACTAAGGGCTTGTTTGATAGCCCTTTTTTTCCATGAAAAATGGAATTGAAATTCCATTTCCCACTTTTGCCATGTTTGATGGCACTTTTTTTTCCCAAGAATTGGTTTTCCACCTTTCCACTTTTCTTGGTTTTAGTAATCTTTTTTTTTTTTTTTTTTTGGCAATAGAAACAAATTATATCCCCAATTGTAAAAAAAAAAATTATCCATTTAATTGACAATTTCTATGTAAAAAAAAGCCAAACAAACACCAAAAATTTTCCATTTTTTTTTTGACAATCCAAATAAATTATATCCCCAATTGTAAGAAATTATAAAGTCAAACGAACACCAAAAGATAGAAAATTTCAACATTCTTCAGGTGAAAAATTATACCAATCAAACACAATTAATTGACAATTCCCAGTAAAATAAGTTCTAAACAATTCAATTCCCTACAATTCGTTTTCTTTCCATCCAAATTTCATCTTTAAATCAAACGGACCCTAATTCTTTTAAAAACTAGTTTCCAAATAAAAACTAAGTTAACTTCCTCCAAAAGTTCTTTTACAGGAAATAAAAATAAAAGCAAAAGACATACCAAACGGGCCCCTAAGCCCTCGTTTGACGGCCCTTAATGAGAAAAAATGGTGTTTTGAAAAAGCAAGCAAAATACTTTATTGTGTGGATGTGTGGTTGAAAATAATTATGAGAATTAGAGAGTTCTGTTTTAAATGGAGACAAATATGGGCTAAATGATCAGAGAATACCAATCTAGCAGGACATTTTCAATATCAAGCATTAGACATTAAGCCAGTGTTTGGTATTCATTGAAATCAAGATTTTAATCTAAGTCAAATTCAACAATTAATTTGAAACACACATTTCATGTGACCCACAATTATTCCCACCAAACAAGAGCTAAGTGTCCTACCCTAAAATCACAATAGTGACACTACTCTATAGCTAATATATCGACAATGCTATATATGCATGACATAAGAAGCGACAAGGAAAGAAGTTCAAGGACATGAAAATTAGAAAATATTTTAAAACCCTCACTACCCATCCCCCAAAAATGTGAGAAACCGAGTAATTGATTTTAAGTTAAAAATAATATGCACATGCCTCTTTGAGATAGTGCACTTCCATGCACAAATCAGCTTCTTTCTTCTGCCATTCAACTCGCTTTTCAGACAAGTCATCACTCTGCAAGCATTATTCATTAAAGAAATAAGCAGGAAGAAGCATAGACACTCGGGGAAAAAATAATGAGAACAAAACTTTCAAGGAGGGAAACTCCAATTCGCTCAAGTTTTTCAGTTATGATTTCAAGGTCATATCTCAGTTATCTCACTATGATCATGGCAACAGATCACCATGGCACATCCAGGGTTGAAAAAGTTGAAGTCAAAAGCTATCGAGCATCTCATGTTGACAATAAGACAACATTTAGAACAGGTGTTCATAAATATGATAAGATTCCATTTAAAAGTAGATCAAAGATGCTTCCATCAAAATTTAAATGATGTAAATTAGTAGAATTGGTCATCAAATTTGGAAATGGCAGGGCAATAAAAGAGACCAAGGACAACAAATTACAATCCACTGTCAGATGTTATAGAACTAAAGGAAGGATTCTTTTTTAACCCTCCTGATAAGAAATTAAAAGTTCCCGTTAAAAGATAACAAACTGTGAGTCTTACATAAATGAGAGAAAGAATGATACAGATTACAAAATTTATATTATCACAAAAGCACAAGCACTAGAAGGGCAATCTTCTGACAAATACATACAATAGACGAAAATTTAATGAAGTTCAAGTAAAGATTATCAAACAATTAGATGTTGTCACTTCGTGCTAGCAATGGACTCCACTTGATGGAAGCTCCACGTGTTTACTGGCGTCAGATACGAGTAAAATATTCCCCAATCCCCATCAGTCAAGAGCTAAGCAACAATAGCTAATGATCAAGTATATTAACATTCCTGCAATCTGGAGCAGAAAACACTTTTGGGGCATTCCTCGTGGTAAACAATCGTTATACGAGTCAAATGCACACTTAGAATGCTCCTTGCAAAGAAAGTACATACAAAATCCACAAAAGCATTTGTGCCTTTTATGAGTCAAATGACCATTTAGGCCACGTCATTATGTTCTTAAACCAGACTTCACGCTTCCACTTATATGAACTCCATGTCAGATCATATCCAATGAAGTATCAGAAGAGAAATTTGTAAACTTTATTCATCTGTAGTAATTTTTTTTTTTTTTTTTTTTTTTTACCTTTTCCTTGAGAGAAGAACATTTAGCTTTCAGAGACCGAACTTTCTGCAGAACAAGATCAAGTAAATTAAGAAAACAAAAAAATCAAGATTTTCTCCAGCACAAACCTGAATCAAAGTATCACCTTTTGTAACTCCTCGTCAATAGCAGCAATCCGAGACGCATATAGTACTCGAATACTCTTTAACGAGCATTTCTTTTTGCATTGTGGACACTGAAACCAGAAGAAATCCAGAAACTTTTTGAGAGGAAGAAAAAAAAGGAACAAAAAGTGGATGACTAAATATAATTTACCTTGCCTGAGCCTCGACCCTGCAACCATTTCTTGATGCAAGCCAAGCCATAGATATGGCCACATGGAAGACAACTAACATTAAAAACAGAGAGAATAAAAATGAATTAAGCAGCTACATATTAAACGAGAAAAAAGAATAGTACAGTACAATAACATAAAGTACGGACCAGATCCTGTGGTCACCGCCAGATGACCAAGCCTCGAAGCAAATGGTGCAAATTAAGCCATCGATTTCATCCCTGTTCAACCCCCCTTCTGCATCCACGTTTTCTTCTTCGTCTTTATTATCCTTGGACGATGACGTTTCACCACCTTCACTACTATTATAGTTTCTTCTCTCATTACTGCCATCTTCATCATCGTCCTCGTCCTCCACCACTACAACGTCGTCGCTCTCAACAGCCGAATCATCAACATCTACAGACTCCCGAGACGAAGTCGCAACGGAAGCAGAATTAGGACTATCATTTGGCGGCAGTCTGACGGACTCGCTGTCCATTTCATCATCACCGTCTTCTGCGTGCAAGTATTCACTGAGTCCTGATGGGCTGATTCCCCTCTGTATAAGGAATGATAGGTATGCTAAGTAGTCTTGATCCGCCATTGTAGAATTTTTGTCACGGATTTGGGGTTAAAAATTAGGGCATGAAAATGAAAATTGGAGGGACGGGCGAACGTTCGTAAGCGGGAATGGCCAAATTGGAGTGCAAAAAGTTGAAGTTCTCTCCCCGCCCTCCCGTCCTAAGATTGTTAATGTTATTAGTTTTTAAAAAAATTATTTTTTTAAAAAAAAAAATTTTTTGTACATAACCTATGATATATTAACGTAGCGTGATAATTATTTTTTGAACGATTATAATAATATTTCAATTCAATTATTTCATTAATATCTTATTTCATTTTTCAATATGCATTTAATTTACAAACGATAATAAATATTATAATCAATTTTCAATTAATTAACATTTATATTCATTTAATTAATATTAGTTATAATTTCACATTCACATTATTATTTCTCAATTAATTAACATTCACGTTCATTTTATTAATATTAATTTGAATTTTAAATACAAGGATACAGTTCATTGTTCACGTCCATGTATACAATTAGCATCCAATTTCACTTAATTAGAAATTGTATTATATTAATTTGATATGAATTATTTAACATTCATTGTCACATATATATATTCTTTGATATTAATTCTAAATTAATTAACATTCATGTTTATTCATGTATCATATTTGCTATTCGTCTTCATTTATTCATTTAGTTGTAATTCTAATACTCAAATTCAAGTATGCATTTTACTATTTACATGTGTGTATAATAATTAATATTTATTTTCAAAAGCTTGCATTTATCTTATAGTTAGATCAAAATGATGAATGAAGGGCCAAATTTTAATTTTACGACACTTCAAAAATATTTCAGAATAACGTACAATGCACGTTTACTTTGACGAATAGTGTATAAATAGATGACATTAAAGAGAGTAAATTGTTTTAGTGGTCACTGAACTTATGTCTATATCTTCAATTGTTCACTGAAGTGTCGAGTTTTGACTAAAATTTGACAAACATTAAACGTTATTCACTAGTATAACTTTCGTTTGCAACTTCTAACAGAATTGATGACATGGCCAATGGAATGTACATGAAGGGCCTCGTCACGTTATTAAACTTTAAAATTGTCGAATTTTTATCACTAAACTCTGAAAAATGACTTCGATTACTCACTAAATTTTGAAAAACATCTTTTACTACTCACTGAACTTAAGGTGGTCGAATTTTAATCGCTAAACTTTGAGATGATCAAATTTTGAGAACTAAACTTTGAGATAATCGAATTTTGGTCACTAAACTTTAAGAAAGCCTTCGGCTGCTCACTAAATTTTGAAAAACGTCTTCTATTATTCTCTAAACTTTGAGATAATCGAATTTTGTCCACTGAACTTTGAAAAGCGTCTTATGTTGCTCACAATAAATTTGGATTTAATTAAAATTCGTTGTTAAGTTTTAGATTAGAGTTTGAATTTAATTTAATTCTAACAACAAATTTATTCCATGTCGGGTAGAAAGTAAAATCTAAATTTTTATCAGATTTAAAGTCAACAATTAATTTTAACTATATATTAATGAGACCCACAACTTTTCAACAATATATTTCATCAACTTTTTATCAAAATTTGCAAAGAATTTGATTTTGATCCCGACAAAGGGGTTTATTGTGCGTTCAGTTGTAGAATTCAAATATTAAAAGTAAATTTTAATAACAAAATTATTGTGTATTTCATTGCAATTAATAGTTAATTCATTTGTACATCTTTGCAAATGCTGTCTATCATAATATTTGAAGTTTGCAATGAAATATATAATTAATTTTTTAATAAAAATAAATTGAATCTGGAATTTAATATTTGAATTTACGACGAATTACACAATAGTTAGAATTAAATTCAATTCAATCTTAACAACGAATTTTAATTAAATCCAAATTTATTGGGAGCAATAGAGGACTTTTTAAAATTTAGTGGTCAAAATTCGACAACCTCAAAGTTCGACGAGTAATAGAATATATTTTTCAAAATTTAATTAGCAATCAAAAACGTTTTTCAAAGTTTTGTGGTCAAAATTTGACTATCTCAAAGTTTAATGGCATGACAGAACTCCACGTGTGCATTCCATTAGCCACGTCACAATTCCATTAGAGATTTTTTACAGGAGTTATGATGAGCGACGTTCAACATTTTTCAAAATTTAATGGTCAAAACTCGACATTTTAAACTTTGGTGAGCAATTGAAGATATAAACATAAGTTCAATGACCATTGAAACAATTAACTTTATTATAGAGAGAGAGAGAGAGAGAGAGAGAGAGAGAGATAATAGAAATTATTATAATATTTATCTCTCTTCCATATTATTTATATTATAATGGGCTTTTTTTAGTCTTTTTTTTTTATAGAATGTATTTTGAAATAATGAATTCATGAAGAATGATGGGTTAAAAAATAAAGAAATTTTTTAAATTTACGTGTAATATTATTTTATTAAAGAAAGTGCGATTCAAAAGAAAATAGATAAAATGTATTTTCGAAAAAATAGATATCAAATATGTACACAATGATTTAGAAATAACATTACTCATTTATTTGTAAGTAATACTATTTTCAGATAATATTATAATGATTGAAATGAATAAGATTTTTTTTTATTTATTTAAGCCCCTATTTCGTTTATTTTAAAGTTAAATTCTTAATAAATTTTAATAAAAATTGATGCAATGTACATCTCATAAAATATGTGGTTGAAGTTAATTATTGATTTTGACTAAAATTTTAATTTAACTTTTTAGTTGAACCAATCGGGTGCCAAGTTTTTTTATATTTTTCAAATAAACATAATTATAATACAATTGCAAACAATTTTCAATTACTCGACATTTACACAAAAAACATTTTATGTTGAAAAACTAAAATTTTTTTTACAATTAATTAACTTCGTTCTTCAATCTTCAGCCGCCCAGTGTACCGGCATCTCAAGCCCAAGAATTACGAAGGCGCAGTGGATAATAGGTTCTCCTTCCCTCTCTTATGTCCCCATCATTCTTACCACGGTACCCAGTGTTTGTTGGGTTTTACTTTTAAGCCCGTTTGCTCTCATTATTTGAAAATTTAACGATTGAAATAATATTTATTTAAAAAAATATATGTAGTTGAAAAATAAGATTTTTTTTTTAAAATTACGTGTAATATTATTTTATTAAAGAATATGTAGTTAATAAGAAAATTTAGAAAAATAAATTCTAAATTTAATGAGGGCCAAACAGAGGTCAAGTATTTATAAGTACTGAATCTTTAAAATATATGTATTATAATGGAATAGTTAGATATAGATTTTAAGAGATACGTAGATGAAAATTATATTTAATCTGCTTATATAAATAATTAAGCAGTGCCAAACCTACCCTTAATTTCTTGGTATCTATTGGGCCCTTTTTGTGCGTTGGGGATTCACTATTATAATGAGTTTTTTTGGATAATATATTTTGGAATGGTGGTTAAAAAAAAGGAAATATTTTAAATTTACGTATAGTACTATTTTATTGGAGAATGTATTGTTAAATAGTTATATACAAGAAACATTTTCACAGGGGCTAAGGCATAGATTAGTTGGGCTTCTGGTCTAGAACAATTGATGGTGTTTTAACGGTGCTGACCAATTTGGGCCTGTGAGGCCCGTTTGATATATATATATAT
>CAIGRB010141781.1:0-21415 GCA_903798255.1 Fraxinus quadrangulata | reverse complement strand
GTTTGATATATATATATATATATATATATAAAAGGTTGTCTAGTTGATTTTATTTAATTCCTCTTGTCAATAACCGAGACTGTCTCCATGGATTCAAATTTATAGTTGCCATTCAAGACTTGGGTTTTGCTATCTCTTGGAACGTTAGTCGAGTTAGATCAGTCAAGTCTAAGAATGCTGACAAATTTACTCCATATGTTGAAGGATGGTTGGAAGACTATTGGACTTGGCTCTAGTAGAAGAATCGAGTTGGAGAAGTCGGTACAACAACCCAGTCCAACATATTTTGGGTTTAGGATTTTGAAAGGAGTCGAGAATAAATGAACGGTTTATTCTTTTTTTTTTTTTTGTTCTCATTTGTTTCTTACTGGAAGATAGAACAATTAGTAAGGTTCGCTCCTGTTCGATCCTTATTTTTTAAAATTTATTTTTTAAAAAATTCATTTTCAATTATACATTTCATGAAATTCACAATTTTTATTAAAATCTATGAGACATCATTTCTCCTTGCAAATTTTATTTTTAGGAGAGGTATAACTTATTTTCAACTGTTATATTATGTGTGTATGTATCTAATCTGAATGAGAAGTGAGAAATTAAACCTCTTAATTCTTTTAACTTTTAATCAAAGGCGACAAAAAACTATCAAAAGGGATATGATGATGTTGTCTCGTTTTTTCAATTTCCAATCAAAGGTGTTGGAATAATTGAAACTATGTATAGTGTGAATTGGAATATGTCTTCAACGGGTGCATCTTTAATTGCAAAGGGTTATAATGCTTAGAATGGATGTATCTATTTAAAAGGAGCATGATGAAAAGATGTATAATATCATTTAGAGTGTGTTTGAGTCACATTATTTTGAAAGAATATATTTTGAAAGAATATATTGATAAAAAATATGTTGTTGAAAAAAAAAGGAAAAATTATTGACGAGATGGAAAATATTATTTTATTGAAGAATGTGTGGTTAAAAATGAGTAAAAGAATGAGAATGAAAATTTTAACGTGACTCAAACAAGGGCTTAATATGAAAATGTATGATCTATGTTAAGAGATGTACCCTTTTAATGATAAAGTGCACACTACACAATTTAACGTGAAAATGTGTGATCTATGATTAAAGATATTATATTTCAAACAAGTCACTTGAAAATCTATAAATAGAGACCTTCAATTCCATTTTTCCTACACCAAATCAATTCAAATTATTACTGATTTCTAATTCTCTCCCGCTTCAAAAAATTCCCCTCCTTTTATTTTGCTGAAATAAAATTCCGTTTGAATATTTAATTTGTGTCTATTCCATTTAATAAGAATATCGTCTATACTTTGATTCGACCAATAAGGTTGGTATAGTGTAATACTTATCTTGAAAATAAGTGTTGTATGTTGGGAGATAGACGTTCAATTATCATATTCACACTAGTGCAGGGGGCGAAATTTATCTTTAAGGATATTTGCTACGGCATACCTCGCTTCATCGTCACTCTTATTTATTTATTTTTCATTGTAATTGTCATTAATTTGACATCAATCTTAAGACATATTTTCTTTTCTTTTACGTAATTTTATTATGTGGTTTGAATATTGTAATGTTGATTGAATTTTTCGATGATTGTTGTTTTAAAGGAAAATTACTAGTTCAATTGAAAAAACTAATGAAGTGATTGGACAAACTTCTGTGTCTAATCCGTTTGTCATGCCACCAGCATTTCAATATGAAAAGTCGAAAAAATTCAAAGATGCAGATTTCAAACTTTAGTAACAGAAGATGTTGTCTACCAGACTAAGCTGAATTTGGTAAAAAATTTGCATGAAGATTGCCCCGCGCAGACAAAGCAAATGCTACTGATAAAAATACACAGTTGGCTATTAAAACATGGAGCACTCTGATTTTCTCTATCGGATTTATATTCTCAACGAATTGGATAATACATTATACAATGTGTATTACTTATACAAGACGGCTAAAGAACTATGAGAATCTCTTGATAAAAAAGTACAAAATAGAAGATGACGGAACGAAGAAATTCATCGTTGGTAAATTTTTGGATTTCTAAATTGTTGATTCAAAGACGGCTACGAGTCAAATTCAAGAGATGCAAATAATTCTTCACGATATTGAGGATAAATGCATGAAATTAAGTGAATCTTTTCAAATTGTGGCTTTGATCGAGAAACTACCTCCACTATAGAAATATTTTAAAAATTATCTTAAGCACAAGTGCAAAGAGATGGCAATGGAAGATTCTATTGTTCGACTTCGCATTGAATAAGACAACATGACTGCAGAAAAGAAAAGTTATGTGTGAAACATGGAAGCAAAGACTAACATGATTGAAGACTTCGCATCTAAGAGTAAAAAAGAGAAAGCACCCTCGTTTGTCTAAGGACATTGGAAAAGGGAATGATGCAAAACGATTTAAAGGAGACTGTTATAATTGCAAAAAGTCAGGACATCATGCTAAAGACTGTCGTGGCAAGATAAATAATGCTCAAAAGAAGAAACCTCCCCGGGTAAACAACTGAAGTAGACATCATATCAATAGACGTTGCTAATATCAACATATCTGCAGTTGTATCCAAAGTTAACTTGGTATCAAATTCCAAATATTGGTCGGTGGATACAGGAGTCACTCATCACATTTGTGCAAACAAAGGTTTATTCATCGAATACAAGAAGACGGATCAAGATGAACATTTCTATACGGGCAACTCAACTTCATCCAAGATAGAAGGAAATGGAAAGGTCATTCTGAAATTCACTTATGGGAAAGAGTTGACGATGAACAATGTTGTACATGTCCCAGAATTTAGGAAGAATCTGATTTCAAGTTCTATACCAAGTAAAAAGGGATTTAAAATAGTATTTAAGTCCGATCAATTTGTAAATACTAAAGGGGGCATATACGTTGGGAATGATTATGTACTTGATGGTCTATTTAAGATAATGTTGTTATAGTGGACAATAAGTCCACATATTTGTATCCACGAGTTATGAAAAAAATTATTCTTCTGTTTATTTGCTAGAGTCTTCATTCTTATGTCATGACAGATTAGGACATGTTAATCGTGCTTCATTAAGAAAATTGATAAGTTTATGACTTATACCTAAACTTGAATCGGAAAAGGAACATAAATGTGAAATTTGTGTTGAAACAAAATTTTTTTAAAAATCTTTCAATTCAACTGAAAGATGTAGTGAATCATTAGGGTCAATACATAGTAATATATGTGATTTAAAATTTGTTCAAAGTCGAGGTAGTAAAAAATACTTTATCACATTTATAGATGATCATAGTAGATATTGCTATATATATTTGTTAAGTAGCAAAGACGAAGCATTTGATGCATTTGTCACATACAAAAATGAAGTTGAAAATCAACTTGGCAAGACGATGAATTATGTGCTGAGTTTGGTATTATTCACCAAACGATCGCTACATATACTCCTCAAGAAAATGGAGTTGTTGAGAGGAAAAATAGAATTTTAAAAGATATGGTTAATTCTATGTTTATTAGTTCTAGCTTACCACAGAACTCGTGGAGGAAGTGATTGTAACTGCTAACTTTATTTCTATTAGAGTTCATAATAAGAAAACTGGTTCAGTATCTTATGAATTGTGAAAAGGCAGAATCACTTCCTACAAATACATAAAACTTAAAGGTGTGGGAGTGTTTAGCTAAAATGGTTATTCCACCTCTATAACTGTTGATTGCATTTTTATTGGATATACAATAAATAGTAATGCATATAGATTTTTTTTGCGCATAAAACTGAAATAAGCGACATTCATGTCAAGACGATTATTGAATTTAGAGATGTCGAATTCTTTGAAAGTATGTTTCCTAACAAAAGGGATACTCCCTGGGATAATAGAAAAAGAAAAAAGTAATGCTACCAATAACTTTGATATGAAAGATATGGGTGAAGTAGACTTGATTTTGGGAATGAAATCTCTACAACACCCAAAGGGATAACCTTGTCTCAAACACATTATGTAGATAAAGTGATTGATATGTTTAAGATTCATGTTATTAATGAGTTTAATAATCAATTTCCTCCCCCATGTAGTTCTTCACAAGAATACTGGAAATAATAAACAGCAATAAAAGTATTCCCAAATAATTGGAAGCCTAATGTACTTAATGAATTGTACAAGGCTATATATAGCCTACTCGGTAAGTAAGTTAAGTCGATATACAAATAGTCTCAATAACGAACATTGGAGTGCATTACTTATAGTGTTGGGATACTTAAAACGTACTCGAGAGTATTTATTACATTATAGAAAATATCATCAAGTAGTTGAAGGATACTATGATGCCATTTGGATATCAAGATACAAATGAATCTAAGTTTACTAGTGGCTATGTATTTATTCTCAGGGGTAGTGTAATTTCTTGAAAATCTTCTAAACAAACATGTATTGCTTGATCCACAATGAAATTCGAGTTTATTGCTTTAAACAAAGCAGGAGAAGGGGTCAAATGGTTAAAACATTTCTTAGAAGACATTCTGATATGGCAAAAGCCTATGCCAACTACATGTATCCATTGCGATAATCAAGTAACTATAGCTAGTGCAAAAAAAATTGTGTATAATGATAAGTTGAGACATATACGTCGTAGACCAACAGTTACTCTCGAATGGAACAATATCAATTGATTTTGTTAAGTCAAATAATAACTTAGCGGATATGTTTACAAAAGGGTTATCTAGATAGCGGATATATTGCGCATTGAGGGAAATGGATTTAAAGCATATGTAATGGGTCAAATTTATGAAAATCGGACCTGAGAACTGGAGATTCCAAGGACTAGGTTTAATAGGAAAACTAATTATGAATGATTCGATGGGAAGCACTTCGGAGTTTTAACTCCTTTTCATTTCCATGATGCAAATAAATGCCACCTACCATAGATTGACTAGGATAAGCTATACTTTTAATGATGGTTGTATCTTGTAAATGGTACAAGTAGAGTACTGTAGGGTACTCTTTATAGAACATCACCTATATAAGTGTGAACTTGACCATTCAAATGGGGATTTTATTTAGGCGAATTCTCTAACACACTTGTAGATCCCAAGAGAGTTCTTGGCCGAAATAATGAACACAATATAGAACCAAAGTTTGATATGAAAAATAATGTGTTTGATTTATTGTCTAGGCTTGCATAATGGTCGACAATTCAAAACATCGTATTAACTGATTAGTCAAGTGAGTCCGATAGATTTTTACTAGAGAATGTTCAAAGCGAAAAATATCTATGCTGATACATTATTTTTCAGTAATACTCTTCTTCTTCATTGGATCTTGTCAACCTCTTCAATTCATGTAGGGGATTGTTAAAATTATTTATAGGTGTGACTATTTATAAGGTGTATGTTGAAAAGGTATATATTACAGCATTTTATGTGAAAATGTGTGGTCTATATTAAGAGATGCAACATTTTCAAAAAATAAGGTTTATACTACATTATTTAATGTGAAAAATTGTGGTCTACGTTTAGAAATGCAATCTTTTAAACAAGTTACTTGAAAGTATATAAATAGAGACATTTAGTTTCCTTTTTTCCTACACTAAATCAATTCAAATTATTATTGATTTATAATTCTCTTCCCGCTTCAAAAATTCTATTGATTTATTTTACTAAAATAAAATTTCGTTCGACTATTTAATTCATGTCTATTCCATTTAAGAAGAATATTGTTTATAATTTGGTTCGACCGATAAGATTGGTATAGTGCAATACCTACTTTGGAAAAAAATGTTGTATCTTGGAAGACAAACGTTCAATCATCATGTCGGCACTAGTGTAGGAAGTAAAATCTATTTTAAGGAGATTTGTTACGACACACCTCGCTTTATTGTCACTCTTATTTTTTAAATTTTTTTATTGTACTTGTCATTAATTTGACAACAAAAGCAACATATAGCTCAAAAAGAATATCACAAAACAAAATATCCTATGTCAAAGGGTCAATGAAATCAAGAATAAACAAATTGAAACACGTAATAGTTTAATTAGACCAAATATGTCTATATGCATTAAGATTTTTAGTTGTACAATATGGGAGTTGAAGAAATTAAGATAAAAGAATTATCTATTAATGAACTTATCCATTTTTAACGACGCCTAGTATACCCATAATGTTTATATGTCAAAATAGCAATGATAAGAGAAAAATATCTTAGTCCTCTATGGAATTATAGCCCATTCACTATTATGAGGTTACCTTTATTTTATCCTCCATCCCACGAGTCACAACTTTACAAGTGTTTTCTCTTGGTCCCCTATTCTCATCCTTTTCCTCATTCCAGTCCACATCTGGTTAATTTCTTGTTTTAAAATGAGGTTCAAATGTTCTTTGATTTGAAATTGAAAGGAAGAATGATCAAAATACACGTGCACAAATGCGCACAAGTAGTTAAGCATAGTACGCAATTATAACAAGTTATATAAATAATTCAAGCAAAGTGTCGTAAATAACATGAACGAGATGTCACCAGCGGTTAAGTTGGTAGATAATTTGTATTAATGGTTAGTACTCGTTAAAATGTACATGATAACGAAATCAATTGGTTAAAGATCTCATATTTTTATATATAATGCTTAAATTAAAGAAAAAACTTTAAGCCCCCATTTGATGAGTTTTTTTTTTTTTTTGGAAAATTGAGTTTTAAAATAGTGATTTTTATGGAGAATGTATGGTTAAAAAGTAAATTTTTTTTTTTTTTTTTGAGATTACGTAGAGGATATTTTATTGTAAGAATGTATGGTTAAAAATGAATTAGAAAAAAATGAGTTTTGTTTTAATGATTGTAGGCTTAATAATGAATTATAAAACTTTATTGGTCCTTTCAAAATCCAATTTGAACACGTTTTCAAAGACTATTTGCATGGTGCAAATAGTATAGTGTGGTGAGCGAGCCGATTTTGTAGAATACCCTTTAGACGCCTTTTTTCTTTCAAACTTTTCTGCAATTTGACTCGAATTCCAGTTTGAGTGACTGTCTTTAATTACAATTACGTAAGTAAACATTTGATTTAGTCATTGATTATTTTTATTAAAAGATTTAATGAAAATTAACATCTTATAGTTACGTCAAATTATGATAATTACTTACCCACACAGTATTTCCCTAGTTGGGTTTGCAATTTTTTTTGACATGATTACGTGAATGAAAATGGATGAAGGGACCCATAGTCACCTTCAACAAATAATGATCAATAATAACAAATAGCAGAATGACTCTATCATGACGCTGACGACTTTCATTTATCGATAGTTGCTTCCGTTAATACGTTCACACCACTAAGGTTAAAACAAGAATTAAAAACAAATTTATGACAGCAACTTCGAAAAATTACTGGATGGGCTATGTCACGATCCTTGATCTGCCCATCACTAGCGACTATTGTACACAAAAATATTTGCAGGGTTTGAGTCTTTATCATGCTTTAATATGTCCAAAAAATAATACTATTGTTATCATATATAAAAAAAAAATCTACCTTATAAAAATCTTGGTTGATGTGATGTGTTGGACCAATAGTCTAGCTAATCTTGCTAGCTTCTTATTATGGGACAAGATATTTTGGTGGGTAATTACATTTTGCCCCATGCAATTTATTTCAATGAAATCAATTTAATTTTAAGATTAATACAAAATAAATTGTTCGATTTCGAACTTTTCACAAAACAACGTAAAAGTTTTAAAAATTTAGTACTCCGTTAAGGGAATATTACTTCGCCCCTGTCTATTTCACATAAACAGTGGGTCCCATCTAAAACAAAGTGGTAAAAAATTACGGTTGATATCCTTAAACAACAATCAAAATTCTCATTAAACTGCCAAACAAACAGGATAGAACATCATGTTGATTTGATGTTCGATATAATGTGAATTGAGCATGAAGAATTTAAAGAATAATAGGAATTTAAAGTGTTACACGTATCAGTCTTTATTTCATTTTAAAAGCTTGGTTAATAAGTATGTCACGCGTCCATTTATTCCAGTCTGATTTTACTAATTCAATTTAGAGCAAAGTATGCCACAACATGTTGATTTGATGTTTATCAATGTATTCACAACCATGAAAATGTAACACTGTACAAGAGAATCGTGCAACACCAAATTAATCTAACATTGGCTTGCTATAAATTAATAATTAAATTCTCCACCGCTTGATATTGTATTAATTAATTGATAACGGAAGACTTAAACTCAGTGTTCTAAAAGGTCGAAAATGATGGAAAATAGTAGAGTTTAGACGTGAGGCTCATTGCATATATGGGTAACGTGTAGAAAAAGTTATCAAAATAAATCGATTGCCTGATACGAGACTAGGCTTCAAAAAGCACGTGTTTTTTAAAAAAAATAATTTAATTATTTTTTGTGTGATAATTCTGACTTCCTCGACTTGTTCGATTTTGTTTAATGTATCATTATCAGAGTCGTATTAAATTAATCAACCATGATCATCTAAAGCACATCTGATTGAACTCATTATTATATTTTTATTTTAATAATTAGTGATAAGTTCTTAGCACTAAGTATTTTTCATTACTGTGCTATAATGACATTATGAGTACCTAGTTATCTATTATATGTGGTTAAAAAGCCTAGTGGACCACCCAACAAATTTTATTCCAATTTGGTTTTAACCTAATCCTATTCTTTTCAACCCCAAATAAACAAGTGGAAATGTGTCTTTTTCTTTATTTACTTTTTCATCGTTCTTGCTTAGTTTAAGGTCTTAAACAATCTTAATTTGTCATCATTAATTCCTGATTATTACTTTTTACCAATATATTTCAATGACTTTAACTAATTCATTTCCACAGTATATGCCAATAAATAAACTTGGCAGACATGAATCAATTTTATGACTTGGAACAAGTTGGTTGCTTTAATCATAAAGATTGAAACCGGTTAATCTAACGTTAATGGCAATCAATAAAGTAGTTTTTCTAATGTCGACGACAATCAATAATCTAATTTTATTTAGTATTCTCTTACGAGAAATATCAAATCTATGTTTAACAAGATCCGATCATATTTCTATTCCGAATTCATATAAAAAACACATGAAATAATTAAATTAGACCAGTCTTGAAATGAAATTAACGCTTGATAAAATTCATCATCCATCCAATACAAGAAAAAAATTAGTTTAACATTCTTATAATTAAATTACACAAGAAAAACTTGATGTGTGGTAATACTTGGACTATATTTCATCCATTTGACATATTTCCTCATCTAATTGACCCATAACACTTTCGAATATTTATCATGAGGTCCGACACAATATTTGAGTATGTTGCAATTTAGTCCACGTACTTTGAATTTCATCATTCTTCACTTATTTTATCTCGTATTCTTCAGTTTTTCATCAAATTATGAGTTTTACCTACTAAACACACTACATAACAAATTATGTAATATTTTATCAAAATAACTATAAAATGTTATTATTTAAAATTTCGAATAAGTGTAGAAATACATGTATCAACATACAATAAATCCAATAGATTCGCCGAAAAATTTAAAAAATAAAATTATGTAACTAATTTTAAACTTTGCACCAATTTCGTTTTATCAAATTAAATTCTCAAAAAACAATACATTAATTACTAATATATTTTTAGGTTCGCACAAATACGAAACAAAAGCCGAAAAAGACGTTGCCTACTGGGAATATTCCCAAACTTTATTTACAAACATATACATCCCACACTTCCATTTTTCCAATAAAATAATCAACATTATTGGTGCCCACGTCATTAATGACCACGCACACTTATGTCATTCTTATCCTTATTTTTCAAAAATTGCAATGGATGAATAAATATTTTCTTCTAGCCATAACATTTTCTATTTAATCTAGTTAATTTATAATATAAAATTGCATTAATGATTGCCAATCGTTTGAAAAACAATTAAATAGAAAAATAACTATTTATACGAGGCAATAAGTTCACTTTTGATATTTTTAAGTATTTTTACGACGAATAAGGTGATCCGTGAGCTCGTATATTTTACTATCACTTTTTTAGTTTATCCTGGTTGAGCGATTGTATTCATTTATTTATTGCTTGTGCAGTGACAATCAGTATTATTGAATAATGAATATATATGATTTCAAGTATTTGATTAAAACGAAGAGAGAAAAAGAGTAGACAAGTAAGCCTACACAAGGAAGTCTAAGGAGGGTAACGAACAACTTTATGCTTCATTTTATCTCTTATCGCTACTGGTAATTATTAAAATTAGAGTAAATTGCATGTTTAGTATGCAACCTTTCATGAAACTTGCGATGTTGTCCCTAACCCATCTCTTATCACATTTTGTCTCCAAACTTAAAGAACTTAGCAGACTGCGTCCCTCAGTCAGCCATTATGTCATGTTTGGTGAGCTGCATAAGCTTTTATATGAAGGACAAAATCGTCCAACCAGTTAAACTCATTTAAAATAAAAAAATGTTCGACTTCTCAATTCCATCCAACCCCTACCTTAGCTACCACCACTGTCACACGCCTTCTTATACATATATATGTAGGCATGTCAACGAGCGGAATCAAGCCGAACCAAAAAAAAAAAAGGCTTGAGCCACTATCTTGTGGGTGCATGTCAATATATAAAATTTAAGTTATAATTAACAATGAATTTTAATTCACATTTAATAAAATTCACAATTTCTTAATTATGCATTTTATTACCTTTTATTTAAATTTATTGAAAATATAATTTTTATCTAAACTAAACATGAACATAGGTTAGTTTCACGGTGACAAACAAATGCTATAAAATTTTGGAAGTGATTTAAAAATAAAACTGTCCTTTACACGAAATTCAAAGCAAAAAGAGTAAAGACAAGCAAGTGAGACACGTGAGCGGACCATCCACAACTTTGGACACGTGAAGGCGGCTATATACTGCTCATGACTCAGCAATCATTATTGTAAAAAGTCAGTCAATTTATCGTGATATAGGGTATATATTCTGATTCAACTTCTCTGTAGATGCGAAGATATATTGCTCTTATTTTTATTTGTAGAAATGAGGTAAATGAACATGCCTTGCTCTTATTAGGAGCCTGTGTGAACCTCATATTTTTTAAGCACCTATTTGTTGCCCATTATTTTAGATTGAAAATGAAAATTTTGACCCTTTTTTCAACAGGTTGGGACCCACTATGATACAAGATGATCAAAAAATGCAGCCCATCCACTGTGCAACAATAACAATTCTCCTACAAATGGAAAACAAATATGAGTTAAATGTATTTTGCAATAGTAAATTGATGAAAAATGTGATGTTGAAAAATAAGAAAAAAATCAGGGGTGCCGGGCTTGGCTCAATATCGGGATAGAATAGTAAATTGATGAAAAATGTGATGTTGAAAAATAAGAAAAAAATCAGGGGTTCCTTGCTTGGCTCAATATCGTGATAGAATTAGGCCTAGAAAACTAGGCTGTTTTCCAAGCTAAGATAACAAAGTTAGACCGAGATAAATAAAAATTATGAATATATGATTAAATTAATTGTTGAAATTCGGGTTTGTGACTCGAATTTATTTGGAAATTTTAGTAGAAATTCAATTTGGGAATTCAATTGAGAGTTTGAAATTTGTATTGGATTTAAAGAGGTAGGGATATGGATTAGAGAGAAATTTACGGTGCATTCCAGCTGGCTGAGCACTCATCTTCCGCTCAAGCACTCAAAACAGGAGTGTTGGCGGTTCGGCGCTCGTTTCAAGCCGACCTAGTTATTCGTTCGGACTAGACCCGTTTTAAGTTTTTGATGTGTTTTCAGCATTCTTTTCCATCTATAACTCTATTTATAGAGTGAAACATTCTATATATATAATTATGCCATGTTTGATTGTAAACTTTTCCATGAAAAATGTCACATTCGAAGAAAACGAATTTCACTTTGATCGTTTGATTGCAACGTGGAAATGAAAACTAAATTTCAAAGTACAACCACTTTAAACTGCATTTTCTTTATTTTCATGGAAAACGAATTCCTATTGATTTGGTGAGTTTTCATTTTTCAACTAACATAAAATTGAAATTTCTTTCCACATTTACCTATCAAACAGACCCTTGGATCTTTATTGTGATTAAGATAAGTTGGACAATATTGTAAACACAATATTTTTGTATTCCTTCATCATACTCTAGTGAATTCTTCTTTCTCTGTCAATTATCTTTTATTCTTTCATGTTTGTGATATTTACTTCATATTACGTTATATATATATATTCATCTTCATATCCACAACATTAATATTTAATTTTGAAGAAATATTTATAAATTACTTTTTATGGAAACATGAATAGAGGCACGATCTCGTGCTCGAGACGACTTATTACAGCAGAGAAGTAGTTCTCACGGTTCTCCCAAGGTGTCTCAATCATCGCAAAATAGACAAATGAACAACACCTGTTCACCCTACCCCACCGCACCACACCTTTTGGCCCTTCACCAAAGCTCAAGAAAATTCACAAGAAATACCAGGTTGCAAATCGTTTCACTTTCAACACATGTTTGGTCACTGAAAACTACCCTTGCCTCTCTCGCTGTATATATAAAGAAAATGTGAAAAATCAAACCAAAGATTTTCCTCTTACTTTAATGAACAAAACCCACTGCTTTTATATTAAAGTTTTATTTTTGGTAGAGAAAGATTCAGTTTGTTTGGTTGATTAGTAAAAAATAAGAGCAAAAAGAGGTGGGAAAGATGGGGATTTTGTATGATGATGCAGTGTTAATCAGGCAATCAGAGATAGAAGGGGAACCTAGTATAATAACTGTAAATTGTACAGACAAGACTGGTTTGGGCTGTGATCTTTGCCGCATAATCCTCTTCTTTAGGCTCACTGTTGTCAGAATTGGTACGCTTATGAATAAATTTATTTGTATTGCATGTAAACAAGTTTTAGGTTTATGTTAAAATTCAGAATGCATAAATACAGGCACATATTTATTTTGTCGGTATCCTGTTTGATGAATTGTTAAAGGCACTGCAAATTCATGTGAAAATTTTGTTGTGGATTTTTGATAATTTTCTGCTCGTGTTCTTCTGTAAGTTAATGATTTAATTATTACTGTTATTTGGAGGTCGATTTAAGTTGTTGAAAATGGAAGTAATTCAGTTCTGCTGCATGAATCGTATCTCTCTGTCTATGCAGACTGCTTGTATTTGTGGCTACTAACTTTCATTTTTTATTTTTTACTGTGTATGAAGATGTATCTACGGATGGAAAATGGTGCTATTTAGTATTTTGGGTTATTGGAAAACCGAGTACAAGATGGGGTTTATTGAAGAAGAGATTGTTGGACGCATGCCCTTCTTGTTTCTTGGCTTCTGATATTCCATATTACAGGGATCAATTGCAGCCGTCAAGGCCTCCGGACGTGTTCCTTTTGAAGCTCTGTTGCCATGATAGGAGAGGCCTTTTGCATGGTAATTCCCAAATTTTGTTGCAGAACTTTGTATAGGAATATGATTATATTCATTGTTAGAATTTTTTAAGTTGATCTTCATTTTCTTGACTCCGTTCTTTTCTTTGTTTCTTGTTTGGAACAGTTTTTATGTTTCAATGATATAATTTCAGGGCCTGTTTTGACGTAGATTTTTTGAGAATAGGTTTTGCGAAAAATGATTTTTTTTTTGCATAATACATGGTTAAAAACTATGGAAAATTTGTGGGTCCATGTGCAAAATTATTTTATTAAGAGAATGTCTAGTTAAAAATGAGTTTGGGACAAAATCTGTTTTATAGGATCTGTACCAAACAGGGGATCGATTTATTCCTTGGTTCCTCATGTCCTCGAATTATAAAGAAATGAGAACTGTATGGCATTTTCTGATAGTTTACTTATTATTCATGTTCGGTGTATGTCATTTTCTGGTAGTTTACTTATTATTCATGTTTGGTGTATAAATTTATCCAATATTTGCCCCTAGTTCTGCCATGTTGTTGGATAGAAAAGTATCTCGACCAAGGAGGACATGTGGGTTAGATCAACTAGTTGAATTTTGGACAAATTTTTTGGCAGATGTGACAAAGGTCCTATGCGAACTTGAGCTTACGATAAAGAGAGTTAAGGTATCGACCACTCCAGACGAGAAAGTGATGGATCTCTTCTTCATCACCGACACAAGGTTCTGTATGCTTTGTGCAGTCTTCTTAGTTCTTAATTAACATCAGCTTTTTTGTTATTCTCACTCTATTGCCATGCATTTTTCTGCTCCTATTTTCTTGTTCGTGCACCGCTATGGAAATACTTACCAATCACAGTATTCAGTATTCACAAAATAGTTATCTATTTCTATTATTTGTTAGTCATCTTGATACTTTTCTTTTTATGGATGTATTTCATAATCTTTCTCAAACAAATAAATCTAGATTGTAGGACTCGAATACTCAGCAAAAGTTTGGATCAGCATCCTGTCCTGTAAGAGATGTAGATCAATTATAAGTAAATTGTAATACAAGTTCTGAGAATAACAGAGTATATAGACATGAAATGAAACTACAGAATTTCATTTTTATGCACTATTTCTGAAGTAGATGTAACTTACAAGTGAATGTCTAAGTATTGTTTTAAATTCGATCACTATCTACGTTCAAGGACTTACTAATTGGTATGCTTCACAATTTTCTTATCAGGGAACTTTTACACACAAAGAAGAGACAGGAAGACACATATGACCAATTAAAAGCTGTTCTCGGGGACGCTATAATTAGTTGTGATATGGAAATGGTGGGCCCTGAAACTACTGCTTGTTCACAAGCTCCATCATTTCTTCCTGATGAATTTACTGAAGAAATGTTTAACATGGACACACTCGATGAATGCAAAATTGGATCTGTGGCTTTCCGAACTCCATCCATCATGATGGATAATTCGTTGAGTCCTGCTCACACGCTTGTCCAAATTGTTTGTCAGGATCACAAAGGCCTCCTATATGATATAATGCGAACTTTGAAGGATTATGACATCCAGGTGCATAACTTTCTTTATGTTGATGTATAATATGTTAACTAATGGTCTGAAATTTTCCATCTACTTGGGTGAATTAATGACTCGTGTCATTATCCTTTTCTGAGATTATTTTGATATAACTTGAATAGTGCCCTGTGATACAATCGGCTGCCATTTGGTCTCTTCTCCCATTTTTTTTGTGTCTGTCACAACAACAAAGTCTGCAGCTTTAGAGTGCCGAATTCTCGTATTTCCTCCTTTGCAATATTAGGACTTGGATAGGAGTCGAGAGTATAATAAAAAGATATAATAGATTTTAACTTTTCTTTTCTTTCTTAGAGCTTGTTTGAGCCCCATTTTTGGTTAAGAATGCATTTTGGAATAGTAGATTGATGGAGAATGTGTGGTTAAAAAATAAGGAAAAAATTTGGGTTTGCGAGTAATATTATTTTATTAAAAATGTGTTGTTGAAGAAGAGAGAGAAAAATGTATTTTGGAAATGACGATGAACAAACAAGGGCTCAATACAATCTAGTGCTATCATATCCTCCCTACCAAACATGTCATATGGGTTTAAGTACATTCTTACATTTGTGTAATCTGTGACCCAATATTGATTTAAAGGATTTTCTTACCTTTCCCGATAATCATATGATGCAATACTAGCATGCTGTATTTGGAAGAAGTTATCTTCTTGATCAATTTTCGGTTCTTTTATAACCAGCATAAGTTGTTCATATGTAGTGTTTCTAGACGCAAGTCACGCAAATTTCTGATTGTATCACATCATGGTTTTTACCAGATTTCTTATGGGCGATTGACAAGGAGAGAGAACACAGAATGTGAGCTGGAGTTATTTATCATGCAAGCGGACGGTAACAAAATAGTTGACTCAAGCAAGCAGAATGCATTGTGTTCTCGTATTCGAATGGAACTAAGTCATCCTCTTAGAGTAGCAGTGATCAGCCGTGGCCCTGATACTGAATTGCTAGTTGCAAACCCTGTAGAGTTATCGGGAAAGGGACGTCCCTTGGTTTTCTACGATATCACTCTTGCTCTCAAGATGCTCAACAGTGTCATTTTCTCGGTACTTCCCTATAATCATGCTTTACTTCCTCTTTTTTATGTTTCTTTCAAAAAATGTACTAGCCGAATTCACCATCACATTTTATTATGCAGTAGATGGCTGTTGTATTTGTGTCTAGTAGTTTGATTAATGGCAAAACCTGCAGTTCTTATGTGGTTACTGCTATACTGGTGTAGTGATTGTGTATGTGGAATGGGTGTCCTTGCATTGAGAGCATGTTTAGCTGAGCCTAAAAAGGAAAAAAGTAACTTTTAAGCATAGCCAAAACTTATGTTTAGCTTAAATGTAGCTTTTTAAAGAGCTCTTTATCCGAAACATGTTTGCCAGTAAAGGGGGGAAAAAAGAACTTTAATTAAAAATACAACTAAAGTCGTCTTACTTTTCTTTCAAGTACTTTTACTTTTTTAAGGCTTAGCCTGAGATCTCTAAGAAAAGTGATACTTATATTTGGATATAGTTCAAATAGTATTATGCTTGAAAGAGAAATTTTCCATCTCCCGGAGCTCGTAAAGAGAAATGGTTCACTATGAGACTGAGAGACGCACAAACACACGAATAAAGATAAAATATATTAATTCAAAAGAAATTTAGATAAACGAAAATCTTGTATAAGGGTTGTGATCTTATTCGTTTTGTAAGTGTCATTTCCTGATTTCTTTGCAAATTGATTAGATCTGGTTCCCTTTTCAGGCTGAAATTGGGAGGTATATGATTGGAGATAGGGAGTGGGAAGTATACAGAGTTTTACTCGATGAAGGCGATGGTTTATCCATCTCAAGGGAAGAGATTGAGCAGGCCGTCTGGAAGATGCTGATGAGTTGGGAGTGATCGTGATCAGCCGTGCTACTTGACTGCCCGGGACGCACAACTTGACCTCTATGTGGAGTACGCCACCGTTGATCGGCACCTGCGTAATGTAGATACTTTACAATGTATATAATATAGAGCATATACAAGTTTTCTTGTACAACTGACCTTTTAATATAACGAGTATATTTCTGTAATGAAGAGAATAGAGGCAAGTCTGTCTTTTGGACAATGTACTTCCTGAAGTGTAGCGAGCAACTGATAAATTGTGATAGATTTTTCTTCTATAATCTAGTTTAACGTACCACCATGTCCTCATGGTCCGAGGTTCTTCCAATGGCTATCCTTCTGGGTTACTTAAACATGTACAGAGAAAATTAAACGAAGTTTACTACCCAAAAGTCGGATTACCTTTGTGTTCAGATGAAATTCATGATAGTAAGTATACCTTTTAACGATTTCCGTAAGTTTAATGGCCAAGATTAGTAACTTAACCAAGCAACACTGCCAGGTAAAGAAAAGTTTTCATCAAAATGAATGAAAGGAAATTGAAATGATACTTGTGTAGCTATGCTACAACATTGCAAATGCGTGGGACACTAAAAACAAGGATTATATATTGAACATATCACATAAATAGTTAATTATAGACTATATATGGACAGATGGTCATGGTGGACATGATTAGAAATCGAACGTGTATTTACAAATATATTACACCATAAGAAAATAAGCAAACAACATATCAATACGACACTATCTGATAATAGGGAGTATGTTATATCCATAAATAACGTGTCATGCACATGACGGAGGGGCCCTACATGGGCCGATTCGACATCGATATCGACAATTGGATTGGGCAATTAATCAAGCAACCTCTTTTTCAGCCTAGAATTGGGTCGGTCCTTAAACTCACTTGGCCCATTTTCATTGCTCTATATATATGAGCACACTTCACATTTAAGGTAATGAAATCTCTAATCCTAACAAAATCTCATATTATCTCTTGTCCGATAGTTGATTTGATCGTCGGAGTGCAAACGGTCATCGAACATTTTTCTAAACCAACGGCATTTGCCTCCTAATGGGTGTTCAAGTGTGCAGCTGACGCCTACGTGGAGGGGAGGTGTGCGGGATTCTAATGACGCATTTTTTTAAGTCAACAAAGAATATCTATTATTATTTTGATAAAAGAAAATAAATAGTTAAGCCGACTATCATAAAGTAGAAAAGTGCATATTTATCTAGATTCCTTCATAATTAGTAAGATCGCCTTTCAAGCTATTTTTTTAGAAGTTATTAGGTAATTTCTATTTTCTTATTTTAGTTTGGAGACGAAATTTTATATTTACTCTATTTATCGGGCTTTTAACTATTTTCATCCACAAATAATTCATGTAGTGCTTCTAAATTGAAGATCGGTGGGTGATTGCGCAAAAACTCTGATAAAATTGCTTCTGATTAAACCTTTTATGCCCTTTTCTTCTATATTTCGTACACAAGAATTAAGAAAGTAAAAAAAATGGTGAGAGATCCAGCCAAATAAAACAAAAGTTAACGAGTCAAATTCTTAATACACTTCACACCAAATGACATATCACTTGGTCTGTTGCGCTGGTTCGCTACAAAAAGTACCAAAATTCCAGACCCATATTGTTAAATCCCACTTTTTTTTTCGTCAAATTTAGCTTTCATAGTGGGTTCAGTACTATTTGTATCCATAATAGAACACATCACGTTTCCAGCCATTAGAATGATTTGTGACGGGACGATCACAACTTTTGTTAAAAGTATCGGAAAATACGGCTTAGTGAACCAATTTTGGCATAATTTTGAGTTAGACCCATTAGATCAATTTGGAAAATCAAAGTTGATTCGTGTCCTCCTCCACGAGAATATCAAAATTATATATTTACTTATCAAAAATGATGCTTGGGTGATTGAGAAATTGAAGTTCAAAGTTGATGTATTAGAAGATAATTTTGTGCTGAAGAAAAAACTATGGTAGTTTGTTCTACATAGGAAAATAAATGAAGTAATGAACACTTCATATATGATTATACTTGAGAAGGGTGTAATCATGTATAGCATAGATGCCCTCTTCATGTGCATGCACAGGTGAGTGCAAATTTCGAATCATGAACTTGTGCGTGCGCGAGACCTACGTACACGAATGTCGGATCTTAGGAGACTATTTTGTAATTTTGCTTTCAGTGTTCAGACTCTACTGATTTTTCGTTGTATCCTGGGAAAAAGACACTCCAACTAAAGCTTAAGCACCTACAGTGAGGGGACCAAATCTGTTTTAAGGAAATTATGTTCACACATGCATTAGTTTCAAAGTTTATTGTATTTTATTTCTTACAATTTATATTACTTGTTCTTTTTTTATTGTGATTAATAAAATTATTTAATTTGTAATATTTTAGCTAACATTCAGTTAATTAGCTATCCAATCGGTATTTGTTTATACAATATCTGTTCAGCCGGTATGCGTCCATAATGTTAGTTAGTTGCATTGTCGGTATGTGTTCTATTTATACGATAAGTTAGTTGCATTGTCGGTATGTGTTCATTAGGTATTTGTTAACCCGATATTATTTACCATTATTTTGTAACAACTAAGACATTACATACCATAATGTTCAGTGCACCATTTGTTCGCACAATATACCTAACATTCAGAACATAACTAAACATAACATTACATAAAATTGTCTGCTATGAGTTTAGAGATCATGCATACCCACAAACTTAAAGTCTCTTAATCTTTGGTTTATCTTAGAATCAATTCAGCACTCAAGTCTTTGATATGAAAGGAAGCAAGAGAAAAAAAAAAGAATAATTCCTGATATCATACATACTGACTGAAATAGATTTACATGTCAAGCAAAATACAAATGATTGGTATATTGTATAAACTTATCAATTTCATCATCATTCTTTATCATTTCACTGCATATGAAATTACCTTGAAATTGAGAAATTTTTGATTATGAAAGAAAGCCCCAAATAGTGAATGACGAAGTACTCCAACTGTCACAGCCTGAATAGTTTGATAAACAAAGATGAAGATTTAGGCAGATGAACGAAGGCAACCCGATTTTGATACCGAGTGATGCAATGATTGTTTTCCATTGATTTTGATGTGGAAAGACAATCAATACAAACATAATTTATGCTCTTTTTAAATNGAAAAGTGCATATTTATCTAGATTCCTTCATAATTAGTAAGATCGCCTTTCAAGCTATTTTTTTAGAAGTTATTAGGTAATTTCTATTTTCTTATTTTAGTTTGGAGACGAAATTTTATATTTACTCTATTTATCGGGCTTTTAACTATTTTCATCCACAAATAATTCATGTAGTGCTTCTAAATTGAAGATCGGTGGGTGATTGCGCAAAAACTCTGATAAAATTGCTTCTGATTAAACCTTTTATGCCCTTTTCTTCTATATTTCGTACACAAGAATTAAGAAAGTAAAAAAAATGGTGAGAGATCCAGCCAAATAAAACAAAAGTTAACGAGTCAAATTCTTAATACACTTCACACCAAATGACATATCACTTGGTCTGTTGCGCTGGTTCGCTACAAAAAGTACCAAAATTCCAGACCCATATTGTTAAATCCCACTTTTTTTTTCGTCAAATTTAGCTTTCATAGTGGGTTCAGTACTATTTGTATCCATAATAGAACACATCACGTTTCCAGCCATTAGAATGATTTGTGACGGGACGATCACAACTTTTGTTAAAAGTATCGGAAAATACGGCTTAGTGAACCAATTTTGGCATAATTTTGAGTTAGACCCATTAGATCAATTTGGAAAATCAAAGTTGATTCGTGTCCTCCTCCACGAGAATATCAAAATTATATATTTACTTATCAAAAATGATGCTTGGGTGATTGAGAAATTGAAGTTCAAAGTTGATGTATTAGAAGATAATTTTGTGCTGAAGAAAAAACTATGGTAGTTTGTTCTACATAGGAAAATAAATGAAGTAATGAACACTTCATATATGATTATACTTGAGAAGGGTGTAATCATGTATAGCATAGATGCCCTCTTCATGTGCATGCACAGGTGAGTGCAAATTTCGAATCATGAACTTGTGCGTGCGCGAGACCTACGTACACGAATGTCGGATCTTAGGAGACTATTTTGTAATTTTGCTTTCAGTGTTCAGACTCTACTGATTTTTCGTTGTATCCTGAGAAACAGTCGTCCAAACTAAATCTCAAGCACATATAGTGAGGGGGGCGATTATGTTTTAAGAACACCGCGTAATACAAAAGTCTCAGTTTACACAATTCTGTCTTTTTAGCGATTTCCTAACTAAATTTCAAACACCTACGGGGAGTGATCGAATCTATTTTAAGGATACTGCGTAATACACATGCCTCAACTTGCACAAGTCTATCGTTTTAACGATTTTCCAATTACCTCAAGCACTTATGGTGGGGGGGGGGGGGGAATCAGTTTTGAGGACACTGTGTACTACA